>JAOBRB020346894.1:0-10676 GCA_027575285.2 Zoanthus pulchellus | reverse complement strand
ATGATGATGATGATGATGATGATGATGATGATGATGATGATGATGATGATGGTGATGATGATGATGGTGATGATGGTGGTGATGATATTGAAGATGATGGTGATGATGGTGATGATGATGGTGATGGTGGTGATGATGATAATGATGCTGCTGCTGCTGCTGCTGCTGCTGATGATGATGATGATGATGATGCAGGGCTTGACAAACTGACTGTCAGATCATCACTAGCATGTACATTTAGAGATTCAGCAAGTAACTTTTCATAATCACTTGCCTAAAAGAGAAGTGCTTTCTCAGGGCACCCAAGTGCTCAAACAGGCTAAAAGATGTCCTGGGCAAGCAAGAATTCAAGATTTTGTCGAGCCCTGTGACTACTGCCAACATGTATGTGTTAAGTGTGTGATTGGCTGCCACACAAGGCAACACCACAAGCAGGAAATCAAAGTACATACACCACATATGTATGCTGGAAATCAAAGTACGTTGCATAGAAGAAATACAGTACTCTGCTTGGTACAAAGATTAATAAATGAACGATTTAGGGCTTCTTGTGTATGAAACTCACTCTTATACTCATACACTACTTGATGACATTATGGCTCCACGAGATTATTTTACTGTACCTTTCTCTTGATTAACAGCAGTCAGTGGTTGTCTCTTTTTCTTCTCATATTGAGCCAATTTCTCTTTAAGCCTTTTGTACTCAGCTTTTTTGGAGTCCGGCATGTGCTCCAGAGCCTCTGGGGTCTTGGATTCGGATTGTTTTTCATTACTTGATTCTTTTCTATCTGGACTTTCAACTTTAGTTTTTGATACCTGTGAAAGATTAAAAGGGTACATGTACGTAACTATCAATGGCAAAGTAATTTAATTGTTACTTTTAGTAAAACCTTTTAACAGTCAATCACAAACCCTGTATTCTGATTGGCTACTCAACTCATGGTCTATTTGTGATGGCCTACCAGTAGAGAAACGACAGCAATCAAAATACTTATTGTTTTATACTAAAACAAAAAAACCTCCTGTCCACATGGTCTACAAGTATGAATAGCTCATTCAGCCTACAGCCTCATGGGCAAGTAACTCATATTCCATCCTAAAAGAGGGCAATAAAAATTAATAGTAACTACAGACACTATACCATAGATAACACCAATGCTCAAAATCTCAGGATGGCCTGCAGGAGAATTGAGATCACCAAATACTGTTACAGGGTTCACACTGAGAATGAGAAGTAAAATTCAATGACTTTTCCATAACTTTTCCATGACCAAATGCAATTTTCCATGACTCAAAGATATCAGACTTTTCCATACCTTTTCCATGACCAAATGCAATTTTCCATGACTCAAAAGATATCAAAAAATAATCCAATTTCATCATTTCATCTCAACACAATTGCACTCAATTACATTAATATTTTATTAGCCAAAAACCATAGCTCAAGGGAAAAAAATAGAATTCCATGACTTTTCCATGACCTTTACCATATTCCCCAAATTCCATGACTTTTTCAGGCCTGAAAAATGCATTTTCAAATTTCATGACTTTTCCATGACCTTTGCCATTTTCCCCAAATTCCATGACTTTTCCAGGCCTGGGAAATGCATTTTCAAATTCCACGACTTTTCATGACTTTCATGATCATGAATGTGAACCCTGTGTTACAATACAATACAATACAATAACCTTGCAATGGTGCAATGGTGCAATGGTGACGACTTGACAACATGTGTAGTGGTGACGACTTTATAACTGAGCATGGTGATGACTTGACAGGAGAATCAGTACAATAACAAAGAGAAGCAAAGTACAAAAGCCAGCCAGGATTACATAAACATAAGCACTCAGCTAGCCATCTTGTCCTGTAAAAGCCATCACATGGCTGGCAGACTCAGGCTGTTGAATTATGGACTTTGAACTGGTTGTTTGTAGACTTTGCCACGCAAGAAATTTCCATATACAGTATTATATATAAAAACTTTGCCTAGTAAAAAAACACTTTTGACATACATAGATAAAATAACATTTAATAGGGAATTTTAATATCTAAACAATGAACTTTTCTATTTTAAGAACTTTTCAAGGCATTACAATCAAGAATTGGCTGAAATGGCTGCTTTGTAAAAACGTTTGATTATTGCTCCAGGAAAAGCACAAAGCTTTTGTTCATGCATTAACCCTTTGTCATTAGTCTTTTGAAGTCAACAAAAATTAATGTCATAATAAAGCAGCAAGTACTTACACTAGCCGACTTTCTTGCTTCTTTGATCATGAGCTCAAGGCCTCCAAATAAGCTACCACTACCAGAGCTAACTTTGCTGATATCCTCTTCCACATCTTCATCAGAATCATCAGAGTCTGGACCAAGTTTAATCACTACTGGTTCATGCTGAGGTGGAACTATCATTGTCTATTCAAACATTATACAGCATTAAACTATGTTTACTTAGTATATACCACAAGTACGGGAATAGTACATTTCACGTACGCTGATTCCCCATAACTGTAAGTCAATTTCCCACATGAATACAATAAGTCAGTTATCCCATGACTAGGTAAAATCCCCTAATGCCTAGGTCAAAATACCTAATAACTAGGCAATTTGAATAATTAGGTCAAATCCCCTAGTGAGTAGGTCATTTCCCCTAATGAGTAGGTCAATATCTCCTAATGAGTACATAAAATCCCCTAATAAGGAGGCCAATTCCTAATAACTAGGTCAATTCCCCTAATGACCACATCAATTCTACTAATGACTAGGTCATCTCCCTTAATGACTATAGTCCATTTCCCTTAATGACTAGGTCAATTTCTCCTAATGATTAGGTCAATTCATTTAATGACTAGGTCAATGCCCCTAATGACTGCAATAGTTCACTTTCCCCCATGTAAGACTAGGTACAACCAACTTCTAAGTCAATTCAGCCTGTGTTTAGGTTACTTCATCTAATGTATAGAAAAAGAAGAAGTTCAGGTGAGTGAATGTATAAATTAAATTAAATAAGATGTCTAAGGGGAAAACCTCAAAATAAAATTATGAGTTTTCAGAGTTCTTTACAGCCAACAAACACTGCCTTTTACTACCTTTGGTGTAGGTCTTACAATCAAGCTTCCTGTTGATGGAGAGCTTCTTTCAGGTAAACGTTTTTGAGGTTCAGGGGGAGGACTTGCAGGAGCTGAACTGACGGGTGATTGTTTGTTCTGTAACAATATCCAAAGAACACTACAGTTAAATATTACTAAGTTATTACTAATACACATCCTACAAAACTAACTGTTTACAACAGGGATGAGAGATGTTAGGAGGAGAAATGAGTGATATGCTTTTGCTGAATGTATGCAGTTCTTCACCAGCTCAAATTTGAAGTCAGCCATTTTTTTTTTCATTTTCAACACTAAATGCAAGCAGTCTGATTTGTTAACATCTAAACGACTGATTACAATCACTGAATATTGCAAACCAAACAGAAATCACGTCAAGCTAAAACAACATACAGTAAAAATTATGTAAAATTTCTAAACATTTTTGAATTTTCACTGATATTCTAGATAAATTTTAATGACTGATTATCAATAATTATTAGTCATCAAGTTCTATAATTAATCTTATTATCAAAAATTCTGACAATTAATAATGGTAATTGAACTGATTGGAATGCAATTTGGTTCAAAATCAAATGAGCGATTCAAAATCGCACAACCGCATAGTGGGTTTGATTTTGAACTAAAATTGCACAACACGAAGTTCAATTACCACTTAATTATATCCATTTTGAAATCTAACACATTGAACAGTAAAAAAATTATTATAAATTGAAACATTGTTTACAACTGGAAAAGTTACAGCTTCTCCATTTTGCCTGAAACTTGCCAGAGTTGACCCTCACACTTTGCCTTTTAACTCTGTTACCTAATTGGTCAATTTTTTAGTTTTCAACAATCTGATTGGTTGTTCAAAATGGTGCGATTTAGAGTTCAAAATGACCCAATTTAGGCTGAAATTAAGCTGCTAAGAACCAATCAGATTGCAGGATTCACTAGTGATTTCAAAATGGATATAATTATATATATTATCACCACAAGGTCCCTGATTTATACTAGCTCAGCTAAAATTAAAATATTTGATGTGTAACTTGTCATCTGCAAAAGTTAAACTTAGCTTTCCATCCTTCTCAGGAAAATAAATGAGAGCCAGTGTCTGCTCAAGATTACTTGCAATGGATTAAAGTCACATCCAGGGCCAGTCAGACTCTCATAGATCTGCTTACATAGACCAGCTGCCTCATAAAGGATTTTCAATAAAAGTTAGAATTTAAAATCCTTTACAGGCCTAGTGGCCCATGGAGCCAGTGCTTATTTCCAGTTTCTGTATTGTTTAGCGGATGAAAGTCATTGACTCCCCCTGGATGAAACACTAATCCATCACAGATTGGCACCCAGCAAATGCATTTACCTACAACCAGAAGGATGGAAAACTGAGTTACAATAATAGCATATAGGTTGAAAAGAAGGTCACATAAACATTCAAACTTCCAGGATTGAACTGGGGGCATTATGGTTAGAAAGCAGAGATCTTACAGTACCAACAGTGCCAACCAATTCTGCCCAGTTATATCTTAAACCACTAACAACAGTATAATGTACCTCTGCCGCAAGCTTTGCAGCTCGTTTGCTTGCCATGGACTTGAGCAAAAGAGCTCTCAATGCATCTTCATCATCATCATCATTACCACCATCATCCTCAACTTTGTTAGTAGCTTGAACACTTGTTTTTGATGGAACTTCACCATCTGATGAGAAGACAGGCACAACTCTACGTTTTTAACTGATATATGTAATGTTATCCAATACCCTCTATTAGTCTAATTGAATAAAATTAATATCTGCAGCTTGGAAATAACTATAGAAGGCTTACGTTTCTCAGAAGGAAAAATCTTCTGTGTCTAAAACAAGAATCAAACCTATGACCTTTTGATTACTGTTCAGATGCTCTACCAATAGAGCTAAAGGAACTTGCAAGGCCTCTCACTGAGAAAAAAAGGAGGCATGCGAGATGTCGCACGCCTCGCAAAATGTAGGCGTGCGATGGCGTGCGATCTTTTAAAAAGCACATATTTTTTGAAATTGACATTTCTAACGTTATGCAACTACTTTTCAAGTCCATCCAGTTAAGGTTAAGCTTGTTTGTTCATATGAGAACAAAAAAAATATCTGCCAATCAAAATCCACAAACTCCGCATAGCTTTTAATTGATAAAGGGAGATAAGGAGAGTTGAATCTTTGCTTCGCATGGCAAATAAAAATAAACAAGGCGCACGAACAAGTCAATGAAGAAATCGATAAAACAGTGACAGAAAGAAAAAAGTGCAGTAAGTGAAAAGAACTTTAATTGGATTTTGTTTTCTTGGCTGCTTCAATCAGATGCTTTATTGATACATAGGAAAAAAAGAAAGTGAAGATGTGAACTGAAATTAAAGGATCGTCACATTAAACTAATTTATTCATTTCAGTACAAATTACAGTACGGTATTTATTTGTTCAAGCTACTGTACTGTTGTAGTCATACAAACTAGCAACGTTCAAACTGATATTCCAATTTTAACTTTAAATCATGGTTTTTCATTGCCTTTAGTTTAATCTTGAGCAATTTTGTGTGTTCCAACAAAGTTTAAATGTTTTTATTCTTATTTGCGTAAGTATAGAGAAGAACTGTACTTGTAAGTTGTTTTTGTTAAAGTCGCGTGGTTTGGCGAAGAATTTGTTTGAGAATTCGTTGGGAATTTTAAGAGTCTGTTTCCTCCTGTCAAAACTTTTAATATTCATTTTGTAAAGATTTCCATGCTCATGTTTTGTCTGTAGGACACAGAACCGAGCGAAATTAAAGCTTGAGCGGTAGTGGAAACAACGGATTTTAATTGTTGTTTATAAACTAACATTGTCACTGAATCTCTGTGCGAAATTCATTTAAAAGTGAATAAATCAAGAAAAATATATTTTCTCGTTCTTGGAAAACTTACCTTTGAATGAAAACTTTTAAATAAATATAGTTTCCGTTCTTTATTTGTGGAATGGGTTACTTATAAATTGAAATGTTTTTTTTTCAAAATAGTTGTTTGTATTGTGCCAGACCCAGAAAACTTCGAAAGATTTTCTAGGTCTGATTTTAAAACTTAGTTTTAGAGGACTTTTTCAAAACAACTTTTTTGAAATGATGCTGATTGGCGATAAAATTTATCGTTTCTTTATATAAACATTTTGACTTCTTATTTTTCTGTTTACGTTTTGTGAAACAACTTGAAATTTACATTAAAAATCTATCGATCCTTCCCACGCCGTGCTGTCTAGACCTGTCTGGACTGCTGTGCGTTTTTTTCGCAAACTTGGAAAGAACTCGAATGAAGTTGTGAGCTGCTGTCGTACTGTTAGAGTTAGTTCCTGTTTATAGCCCCATTTACACTACAGAGAAAATCTGGTCCGGAACCATTAAAATTTGGTCCGGACAATATTTTTTAACCGTTTATACGGGTAACAATCAGTTAGGCTTTTTCTGCACTTTTACCACCATCTTGTAGAAAATAGTGTTAAGTATACATGCGCTAAACCACCGTAAAGCATGGCAGGCTCACACGAAAAAGATGGTACCGAGCAAATATACGTTTACACAACGCTTTTGAACAGCAAAAGGAGTCCGCACTCGTTTTTTTTCTCAATTTTGGGGCCATAGCCGCCTATGGCCCCAAAATTTAAAAAAAGTGAGTCCGGATACGTTTTACTAAACCATGGTACGAATAGTTTACACGACAAAAATATCGGGTCCGTACCAACCTTTTTGGGGGTCCGGACCAGGTTTTTTCTGTAGTGTAAATGGGGCTTATTTGTAATGTGCTATTTGATTGCAAGCTTAGCCTTAACCAAGACATGTGGTTTGACAGATACAACGTGCTTCCCAGAGTAAATACTATAAAAAATGAGATCATGAAGTTAAAAACTGTCTTATGTTTTTTTAAGAAAAAGTTAAGTAACTTCAATTTAGGCGTGCAATTGATCAAGACGTGTGCCAAGGCGTGTGCGTGCGATCGCACTCCTCTCAGTGAGAGGCCTGAATCTCAGTCCAACTAGTTCATTTTGCATTTTGGTGGGACCCCTTATATTTTGTTTGGGACCCCTAATTCAAAACTAAAGGGGTCCCTGGGACTCCTGTTGAAAATTTCTACAGAAAACCCTGTATCCTATGGCTAGGGTTCCTAACATACCTGTTTTTAAGTGGGCACCTTCCTCATCAAATGCAGCTGACCAGTTGTTGAAAGGCTGCAAACAATTGGCACAAATTCTAAGTTATAGTAACTGCAAATTGATGATTTTGATGATGATCAAAAATAATAATGTCAATTTTGATGACTGTGAAAAAATGGCTATTTTGATGGTATTCTAAATTAAACTAGCTACGGTCTTTAGTAATGATGATGATTATGATTATGATCACATATGTACGATATGTAGTACTAACCTGGTATGGAAAAGGTGTGCCACCATATACCTAAGAAAGACAAAATAAGAAATATAATTATGCTATTGTATAAAAAATAGCAAAAGCATTACAGGTACACCAGGGCTGGAAATAATTTTTTTTTCATTAGAAAGGACACATGTCTTAAAATAACAACATCAGGGTTCGAAATTCACGGGCGCCACGGCGCTAATTGCACCCAGCTATACCTCAATTGCGCCCAGGGGCCAAAAATGACCCCCAGAAGCTGGAAGCAAAGCAAAGTCAAAAGTACAGTAAAATGAGTTACTTCCTCACGACATTTGGTGAATAGCTCGATCCTCATAGTAATATTTGACCTAGTACAAAATATTAAAACACAATTGGCTTGAAACCATAGAATAAAACCAACAAAAGCTTGTGAGTCCGCACTGTTTGGATCGCGATCGATGATCAACTACGTCGACTCTTTTCAATTTTGCCAATATGAAGTTCTTACCCCTTTTGAAGAGTGTAATCTGACCATTAACAACGTGAGCACTACCACGTGTTTTCAATCGCCGGATTGTGATGATCGCTATTGTATTGGGCCTGGTTGCTTTACTGCATAGTGATGACCTAAATTTTGTGTCATTCTACTTTTATATATCTTGGATTGGCTTTCCAAATATTTTTCAGCTTAACTGGTACATGCAATTAACAAACATTGCATTCTAAAGTTAAAATCCTGTTGAAATTAAGCAAACTTGAACATCTTAAAAATGGCCCCTGGGTTCTGCCCAATGTCCCCTGGGTCAGACGTATACTAGGAAGGCCAGGGGCCAAAAAATGCCCCTGGGTTCATAAGAAAAATTTCGAACCCTGCAACATATTGGTCAGACAAAGTAAAATTTGGTCAGAAATAACCTGACACAAAAATTTGACCTTAAATAACATTCAATAACTTTACTGGGCTGTCACTTGCACAAATCACAAAATAATTTACTTTTGACAGATTTACTTATTCAAACTGATCTTAGAGGCAGCATGGAGCAGTGGTTAGAGCTGGAATTTTGAATGCGGAAGACCCGGGTTTAATTCCCCGACTCTCAGTCTGATCATGAAAGAATTTATCGTCAGTAATCCCAGGGACAAATTTACCACGCTTTGTAAATAGCCAACTGGTTTGCCTCCTACCAGTTGGGGTTCTTAACTGGGGAGTTGTCATTAAGTGTGTATTTAATTTATTTTATCTTATGTTAAAACAAAACCTTGATGGCATTATGGCACAATTTATCAAGCACAAAAATGATTTTCATTGTTGTCCTAAACTAATTATTTCATTTATGATAAAAAAATTGTCCAGACATCGTGTGCGGCCATACAGTAGTTGGAATTTTGTCAGACATTAGCAAAGTTTGGTCGGTCAATGTCCGATGACCGCCACTTATTTACAGTCCTGAGTCTTGTGTATGTTGAATATCATGGACAATCGTTTACAATGTTTAATAACAAATTAATTAAGTAACCATGATACTGGAATGACTTCATGCATTTGATAATCATAACTATTCATAACATTTGTTTTTATTTAAATTTTAATTATTAAACTAAGTACTATAATTAATATACATCACAAATATTAATGAGCTAAGTAGAGTTATGGTGAAAAGTCAGAAGGATCTAGTGCAAAAAACAACTTAAGTGATGTTTGATGAAGTCCTCAACTCTCCCTAGATATGAGCCCTATTATCTCTTTCTAATTCATTGAGAATTTAGAATTTCATAAACTAAGTCACACTGTTTTTGGACTAGATAAATCCATTATGTTGAATTACTACTTTTCTGCCTTACGCAACTACGGTTGTAACAACCCTCGCATTTTTAAAACCATCTGTTTGAAATGTTTCTCTGCATGTAGTCTATGCAATTCTATCTCATGTTGCCAGTAGCCTATATTTTTATTATCTAGCTTTTATAATAATTTGATAGCTATAGTCTTAAAATTTTCTTAATAACTCCAGGCCCACAGTAATTGGCTGGTACACTGTTGTGGTCACCCTGCCATTCTTTTTTATGTGTCATGTTTGTATTTTCAGTTTTATTCACCATATTTATTGAAATTATTGTATTCATGTATATGGCGAAGCAAATAAAATAAAATGACATGAATTAATTTGATCAAATTCTCACCTCTCCCTTCATTATCCTAATTGTATCTCATAATATTCTGGGAGAATTTAGCAATTATGGTAACAGTTTTACAAGAATACATTTGAATAATGAAGGATCTACTGCAAAAACAATGTGACTTTGTATGAAATGCTAATTTCTCCCAAGGATTATAAACAGATTACAAGGTTAATGTAATGCCTATTTCAAAAACGGAAATATTGTCAGTATTAAATGTTAAATTAGCCCAAAAGTTATGAACAAGGCATGATAAGGAAAATATAGGGAGAGATGAGAAATTGATCAAAAAATTCACTTACATGTAATATGCCATTTTCACCTATTGCAATGATGCAACATTCTATGAAGTGCTAAATTCTCCCAAAAGTTATGAAGAGATAATGTTCAGTGATAATCTAGTAAGAGTTGTGAATATAATAAACTAATTAAGATTCTGAGCCAGTGATTCCACATTATATCACATCTCTCCCTTATCAAAATGTTAACTGTATGGTGGTACTATCAAAAGTCACATTATTTTGCACTAAGCCCTTAAAAATATTGGTCATTACTTTCTTCAGAAAAGCATGGGAAGACTTACATGTGATGACAGATCCTGGAAATCTACCATTTGCTCAAATTGATTACCTAAAAGGAGGCAAGATGACTGTACTTGACCAAGATTAAATACAACACTGTAAACAGAATAACTTGGTTTCACAATCAGGGCATCTGACAGGATGCGGAAATTTTTCGTAAATTGTGCGGAAATTTGAGGCTAAATTGTGCAGAAAAAAACGCCAATTGTGCGGAAAAAATCGCAAATTATGCGGAAATTAAAACATTCTCAAAATCTTATTTTTTACGCTTAAAAACATACTGAGGTCAAATAAATGATTATTTGAGTAAATTACGACTTATAAAAGATTAAGCAACACAGTTGATACGCAGTTAGTGACTTTTTATAATTCAAATTATTCCCGCTCTTGATAATCGATAATAAAGATTCAAATAAATCAGTCTTTAACATCTTTTG
>JAOBRB020346785.1:0-10677 GCA_027575285.2 Zoanthus pulchellus | reverse complement strand
ATAGCAAAACGGAAAAGTGACAAAAGTGGACGTAACTTAATAAAAATGAAATCACATTAGATAATAAATATTCATCAAAATGGTTAGTCAATTCATATGTTTGTTGAGCGACTTTTGTAATTACAGGTCTCAAGCTCAGTAAAAGCAGAGGCACCGTCGGGTTTTTCACAAGCGGTATCAGTTTCGGTATCAAGTGAAAGTGGCTCCACTACACTCGTGGGAACTGTTTTTGGAACGAACATCCCTATGCTTGTCGAGTATAATGGAATACCTTTGTCAAATAGCTTGGCTCTTGCAGGAAATTTGTTGCTCACAGCGGGAAGATTCGACCCGATGGTTGTTTTGTCAAATGTTTTGTCGCAGCTAGGATCAGGTGGTACAAAGAATTGTTCGTTTTCATGTGGCACCGGTTCAGAGGAATCGCTTGTTGTTTTAAAAACAGAAGCCCCATTGGAAGAAAGTGTTTTTAAAACTGAGGATGTGAAAATGTGTTGTCAAGTGTTTATATGAATTAGTTTCTGCTAATAGAGTCATGAGAGAAACTTAGTTAATATGTAACTTAAACCTCGAGTAAAGATAGCACAGTAAACGACCAAGTAACTAACTTGAAGCTACCAGAATGTACACTTTGGCTAACGGAGCAGAGCCCGCTACTAACATTGTAAGAGTGCGTATTTTAGTGCCTTTAAGTAAGCTTTTAGATCCTTTTCACTGTCTTCAAGTACTTTTCATTTTTTTTATAGCCTCATCTCTCAAGTTATGCGTTTTCACTACTACAAGAGTTAAAAAAGGTTAAATTTTACTCCGTAATGAAAAAAATTAATGCTGATGTTTTGGTGTAGTGCCCTTTGTCGTAGAAATTCACTGTGACTACAAAACAGCTGCATCATTTTCGTTCATTGCGGTGTAAAATTTATACTTTTTAATTATTTCTGTAGAAACACGGACACAGCGTTCTATTTGTATGACATTCATTGCTTTCACAAATCATTCTAGTTATTACTCTTTTGAGACAAAAAAGTTTTAAATCGAGTCGGATGCTATTTTATTAGTGGCAGAGTATGGTACATATCGTGGGAATAAAAATAAAGTATGTAAGTCAACTTGCACTTTGTATTTCTTGTTACATTTTAGATTTACTTTCATAATAATATACACGAAAAAATTACTCAATTCTGATTGGCTGAGAAAGGAGTGCAGTTCTTCAGTTACACGAGTGCTAAATGTGTAACACAAGTGCAAACTTGTAACATGAGTGCAGGGTCCCAGATTCGCAGTCGTACGGTCGCCCGAGACGACCACAAATTCGCTTGGACGACCAAGAAATGTTGATAAGTCGTCCGTCCTGACCACTTGAAAATTATCCAAAAAGTAGACGAAATCAAAGTTTCCACTTATCCCGACAAACTTTAAAAATCAAAAGAGAGCTTATTATCTATTGTCATCCCAAATACATCTATTGAACTATTTACTGAGAAACAATAATTGTACCCGATTTTCCCCAGGATTAACAATCATGCCATTGTTTTTGTATCACTGATTTGCAACGTTAACTTCTTGACACTCTTCCAGTGCGCGTGGGTCCAGGTTAGACGAGTAAATCTGATGGCTGTCTGCATACATCAAGAAACTTTATTTCAAAAACGCTTCCTTAAGGAACTCCTCTTCTGGTGTCCGTCCAGTTGAAGAAAGTATCCAACCTCGCTGCTGTCTTCCTGACAAGTAGTCTTTAAGTAGCGCACAACTTCCTTCACCGACTTCATTTGCTTTAAGTTTTGCCAAGAGTAAGAAATGCTGGATGACATCAAAAGCTGTAGAGACTACTGCAACCAGTTCCCCCATATCACGCATGCGTCTCCAGTCTTCTGTCAACCGCATTAATGCAGTCTCACAACTGTATAGGAACTGATAAAATCCGACAAAATCGCGTTATGAAATTCATCCAACTGCGTTGCTAGTAGCCTTTCGTAGATATTATTAAAGACAGGTAATACTGTGACAGGCCTGAAATTTGCTTTATTGAATTCGTGAGGTGTGACCTGTCACATTGCAGGCACTGGGTATCAACCTTGCTCAATGGAGGTATTCAAAATATTAGTTATAGGTTTAGCTATGACAATTGCTGATTCCTTCACAAGTCTTGGATGTAGCATATCATGGCCGCACGATTTATGGTCATATACGTCTAAGAGTTCTCTTTCTACTTGCACTTGATTAACGTGTTCAAAATGATAACAGAGCGGCGCATCTGTTGCCCTGTTCTTCAAGCAAAAAGCTCTAATGCTCGGGTGGTTTTCAAAAAGCTGGCCATAATCAGTTTCTTTTATCAGCGGAACACTGTCAGCAATTTGAATAAAGTATGCATTGAAAAGTTGGGCGATTTCCATTTTATCATTTATAACAACATTGTCTTCTTTTATAATAATATTATTTGCCTGCTTTGTTTTTCCATGAAGGAAGGGTCGATACGTATTCCAAAACTTCCTTGGGTTTTCTGGCTCGGACGACTTTTGCAGAAAATGCTCTTCTATTGTCTTTCTTCTCAAAGAAGTACATATCTTGCGTTGAATTTTGTACTGGTCATAATTTGCGTCCGTCCGATCCCTCATAAATAGCCGCCATAATTTATTTCTATGCTTTATTGTCTTACACCATTGTTCTGTCATGCATTTATTTTACCTGGTTGCCCCGATCCCATGCTGTAACGTTGTGCTAAAGTTATAATCGTGACAAAGTAAACACATTTTATGATTTACATTCCACCGGTAAAAGACAATAAAAAATACGATTTCTCTTGAAATTTTTACTTTGAATCTCCCACAATGTTCGGCTTTCCCTCTCCTTAATGTTGTTCTTGTTCACTCATTACCTCTTGCAAGGCGGTAATGAAGTTTTTGTCGAGGAATATTATACTTCTTTCTTTTCACAATGAGAGGTTTACGCTAAAAGTGAGAAAACATTAACTATCGACAATAACATGCATAACCACAAACAAAAGATCCAACAAGATTTGCCGATTGTAATTGATCATAACTACCGTTTCAAATTTTGTTCGTTCTTCGGGTTAACTTCGGCATGTTCTTCGTATACTGTTCAGAGCCAATCATAGGTCGGCATGTTCTTTCTATCAGTACTGTTCAGAGCCAATTATATATAGGTCGGCATGTTCTTCATATACTTTTCAGAGCCAATCATAGGTCGGCATGTTCTTCGTATCAGTACTGTTCATAGGTCGGCATGTTCTTCATATACTTTTCAGAGCCAATCCTAGGTCGGCATGTGCTTTGTATCAGTACTGTTCAGAGCCAATCATAGGTCGGCATGTGCTTTGTACACCAATCATAGGTCGACCGTTTCTTTTCCACAGGGGCTAGGCTCCCGAACTGTAAAATCACATGCATTTTACCATGAGAAAAAAGTTTTAACCACGAGGGAAGTGTGTTTTTATTAAATTTATTTGGTTTCGCTAAAGCATGTTTTTAATAGAACAATCAAATTTTATGAGTCGAGAAGAAAGCAGTGGGGAACTTGTGGAATATTAAAACACTAGAGAAAGTCATGTTGCGACCAAATCAGATGCGAGGTATCGATCTGTGCTGTCTAAACAACAAATTTCTGACTATTTATTGTACGTGCCAAACATTGCAAATTGTGAAGTGGAAACTCTTAAAGAGGCATTAACACAAATTAACAGAAAAACTAAGCCGCCAGCACTACCTTGCTCGCAGTAACAACTAGTTTTAAATGTAAGCTTAGGTGACGAGAAGACAAGGTAGAGCAGATATACAAATTCTTTATCTTATACATAGGTAGAAATAGACACGGCCTGGTACAATTTGTTTGTATTTGGTAATAGCCCGTTTTGCAAGGGTTTGCACAAGGTTTCAATAATTTCAAACTACATAATGCAAAAGAATTTTGGCTATTACAATATTTACTGTTTACTAAACTATACATTAATTATGTTATCTGAGCGAAAATAGCTTCTCTGTGTTCTCATAAATCGTTTCGGATAACAAGTAAGGATCTTCATTACGACTTGCGGCAACAACCTCCAGAACTTGCCTGTAAAAAGAAAACATAACATAACAACAGCTTCAACTTTCTATCATTTTTCTTTTAGATCACTTATAAAAGAATATGTCGGTTTATCTTCAAACTTTTTCAAAAGAAAAGACAGTAAGGGCATTTTATGGTTGAATTCTTTTGTGGACAATCTGATACCACGATTTTCGCAATTTTTATCCCTGTTCTGGGCTGCGACAGCGCATTAATCCCTGATTCCAGTCCCGAGATCCCTGATCCCACATCCCCCTTTACATGCCTGAGAAATCCCTGATATCACATCCATCTTAACAACCCTGAGAGATCCCTGATCCCACATCCCTCTTTACAACCCTGAGACTAGGGTTGAATAATTCATTTCTAGGGTGACTCAAACGTTGTTTAGAACCATAGGTTATGATAAGTTTATTGTTTAAGTATAAGTTATAAAGGTTTATTTTAGACTAATCGCCGCCTGGTTAGCCTTGTTGGTAAGGCGCCAGTCTGCTGTGCGAGAGGTCTCAGGTTCGATTCTTGGCCGGACTAACACTCGAGGTCTTAAAGTGATTGAGGAGAAAGTGCTGCCTTTGCTCTAACATCTGCAAATGGTTAGACTTTCGCGTCTTCTCGGATAAGGACGTTAAACCGTAGCTCCAGGAGTAACATCCTTGTAAGGGACCTCGAGTCCTACTATCTCTACTTTTTGGAACCTCACTAGGTTCCTGAATGTTGTAAAACAAAACAAAACAAAACAAAAGCTTTAATAGTTGTAGGCTTCTGCTGAAACAGACTAACAAAAAGTATGAAACATAAAATAATGTCACAGCTATTTGACTATTTAGAGCAATTTTCACACTGTGGCATTTTTTGCTGTTACGTCCACGTGGTCTCAACAGCTCCAAAAAAGGTGTTTTCACGTTTTAATTTAAGCGACAACCCCGTGCACGTGCACCGCTCGCTGCATTCCAACGTGCAGCCATTGTATTTTCTATTGTTCTCTGCCGTCGTTGTTGGCGTCGCCGTGCCCGTTGCTTAAGGTCCCTAGTGTCTTCTCTGGACGTCCGCTGCTGCCCCCCCCTGTCCCAGGTTTCTTTTCCTTCTTTGCTGCTTTGAGGATGGCCAATTTTGGGTATCCGCAGCCACTCAAAGCCTTCTGACCGTAGTCTTGTTCTTCTGCTAGCTTTTCTGGGTCACTGATTATTGAGGCTGCCGATGGTTCAGGTTGTGAGGTCACGTGTCCTCCAGCATTAGCTAATGAAGGCCATGGTTTATGGCCAAAACGTTTTATGTTTCAACATAATATTTCCAATAAAGATTCAATTTCTGATTCACTGAACTGGATGACAGGAATTGCTAATTCATCAGAATTCACAACTATTGTGTGAATTCTATTCAGTTGTATTTGACCAACGCCATCTTTAATAATTATGTATCCTTGTTTACCTTAAAGATTCCTCCTAGTATATATATTTGGTTTAGTCAGCTCAAATTGCATACTTGAATGGTAAAAGACTTTCAATTGGTGTTTTGTTTACAAATACATGCATTTGCTGGCTACACACTCAGCCGTAGCTAACAGGGAGCATCTGCCCCCTCCCCCCCCCCTAAAAAAAAACCAAGATTTTTTGTTAGTAATTTGAGAAGCTAAAAACCGAGCGATAGAATTTGATAGAATTTTAATTTTGCTATAACACATTTTTTCAGTTTTAGCATCTTTGTGGATGGACTCATATCAAAGTAATGCGGGATTTTTGTTAGATTATTAATACTCTCATAAGATTACAGAGGACTTTCTCCTTAGTGAAAAGATCCTAGCAACGGGCACGACAAATGAAGACCAAGACATTGTTCACAATACACCCAGCTACGCCTGGAGTAATACCCTACAACTGGGAAATGGCCTAACCCCCCTGGTTTGAAGTCTGACAATGACTCGAGTTTTAGCATTGATTTTACAACACTGTATGCAAACGATGAAAATACTTACACTATATTTGCAGGTTCATTTCTGCTTTTAACAAAGAAGCCTTTTTCCCATTTTTCTTTTTTCTTGGCCTCAAACTTTGTTTTCACATATTTAAAACCAGCATGAGTTGGTCGAATGTCACACCAAGGAGCATCTGAAAAAATATAAACTGTATATTTACCCTATTAAGGGAAGTGTCACATATCTCTCACGAGACCACCCCCCCACCCCCCTACAAAAAATCCACATTTTGTTTTATATATAAGCGATATATCATCTTTAATTGAATCAAACTGGGCAAGCCTCACAACTGTCTGAAACGCCTTGATGAGTTCATTATAGGAATAAATATTTAAGAAACAGTACTTGTGGCAGTACAAGACCTTCTAATTGTTAAGAAATTTCTCAATTATGGGAGACACCGCTCGTCACGATGAAACTCCCTTAAGAAGGACCTAATGCTTGGATTCTGTAGCTTCCTCTTGATGATTAAAAAGTTGAATAAAAATTAAATAAGGAAACTAAACTTCTCACATGTCCATACTTTAATGTAAAAAACGTTTCGGCAATTCTACCTTCTTCGGTTACAAAGGTTAAAAAGTTAAAAATCTACTATCAAAAAATCTAAAAAAATCTTATAGAGTTAAAACTAATTAAAATATGAAACGCACTGCATAGTTGTTTTACAGTAAGTGTCGTATTAAATGTGATCTTTGTAGTAATTATTTATTTCAGTCCCAAGAATTTAGGCCCTTTACTACTAGACGCTCATATAACATAGAGCAAACTCTTGGGTGCACATCTGCTAATATAACCTATCTAGCTTCTTGTAATAAATGTAAACTCCAATATGTTGGTTCTACCTCTAATCCTTTTAAAGTCAGATTCAGGAATCATTAATCAGATATGTTAAGAAACAAAAAATCTTGTGAACTAGCAATCATTATAACAAAATTCCTCACGATCTCAAAGATTTTAGTTTCATTGCTTTTGAAGGCATTCAAAATACCACTGTGGACGTAGAAGGAATTTAATTATTGCGGGAAGGGTACTGGGCGGCGCAATTGAGTACCTTGCAGCCATTTGGGCTCAATAAAAGATGTGAAATAGAACTAAGAAACGCATTAATTATAAACGCAAATAATGTGGAATAACTTGACTAGATTAGCTCCTATTGTATTTTTAGCTATCTTTAAAGTTGTTTTCATATTCTAATTAGTTTTAACTCTATAAATACCACAACTCAATGTAACGTAGTTCACTTTTTAGATTTTTTTAGATTTTCTAATCGTAGATTTTTAACTTTTTAACTGAAGAAGACAGAACTGCCAAAACATTTTTTACATTCCCTCGGCAAATTTCACGCCAGGATCTAAGCAGTCGAGCGATTAAACATTTGCCTTTGGCTAGTAAGAATGGGCAACCACTTCCTTTGCAATTGACGTTAAATAAAGTATTATTATTATGTAAATTTACTGCAACTAAAGTGTGATATCTTTCAATTTTGATTTCAGGTTCGGATTTCTTTCTGCGCAAGAAAAAACAAACAGAAAAATGTCAATAAAAACAATGTCGTTTTTTATCTCGTAACAATGAATTTTTAAAATATTTTGACTATTATTTGACCAAAAACGATGAAGTTCTTCTTGTTTTTTATTCCTTGCAATGCAATGCTTTGTAGTAAGATACCATATATTATGTCATGGGTTACTTGTTGCTGTGAGTGAAGCGAGTATATAGCTTCCCACTCGGAACATAGAGTGATTTTAGGATGTCACAAGCGAAGAACATACGATACATACGATCAGCGGTTCAAGTCCATAGCGTATCGAGAGTCGATTCAAGGATGTCACTAGCATTTCGGTACACACGGTACTTGTGATAAGCGGTTTAGCTACAGTGTAATATATTTTGATACTCCAAAACCAAGAGTGAAAACCCTATCATATAAGTGTGAAAAAGAGTAAAACGCGAGTATGTATACGAACTAAATACAAGTGGCATGTTCCTCGGTATCCAAAGGGAAACGAAAACATTGTTTTATCGAAATACCGCTTGTCTTGGAGAAGCCTTTTTTCTTTCACGGGTTTTTGCTTACGTTGTTGCTTGTCATCAAATCGTTTGACGCCATCATCTATAAAATGCTGGTTTCTGCAACGAGTTTTAAAATTCATTTTTATAGAAAAATTTAGCAGTTCTTCGTTTTCTAGTTTCATGCTATTGAGAAAAGACACAATATATTGTTACTATAGCATAACATGAAAATTAATGAATTACCTGTTTCAATCAAAAGACGCTCTGATGGAATAATCTTCATAACTTCAATGTTTTCAGCAGTCTTGAGGGAGCTAAAGCAAGAAGAATTCAATTCATTTGTCATAGAAGGGTATAATTTACATGTTTATCAATTTACTATACTCATTGCAACCTATAATAGGCCAATTCCGAGTTTTGTTGTGCCCTTGATTCAAAACGAGTCGATGTGCGAAACCTGTCATATGAAAATTAGTACTGGATTCAGTATCATTACCATGCAAATCAAAGTCATTTTCATAAGAATTGCTTCGCACTTAGACTCGCTTTCAAAAAGACGCACAAAGGAACTCGGAAATGACCGATTGGGATGAATGCGGCCGCGGTTGGATTATGCACTCTATTGCAGCCTCGGGGGTAGTATTACCTAGTATAATAATTACATGACAAAGATGCTTGTCATAACTGTTAAGGTTGTTAATTTGGGACCTTGTGAAATGTTTTAGCTTTGGCATATTTAGGGTATTTCGTCACGTTTGCCAGCGGGCAGCCCTATCCTTATTACTCAAACCCATCCCTCGAGATTCTAGTTTTTACCAGTTATCAGATATGTTGTATTCCAAGAAACATAAAGCTCATTACTTGATTTGGGAGGTTTTGAACACAATTTTTGTTTGATAAGGTTTACAGGATGTAAACAATTAATGCAATAAAGTATTTATCAAGCAGCAAATATCCATTAACTTTCACGCGCTCTGATTGGCTCCTGTAACTCGCTATATCCAAGACTTTTTAACAACTATTCCATTCGCGCTTGTTGGATATGACATGGTAAATAGCCAACTAGGTGCGTAGCGCCGAGTTGGCTATAATCATCTCATATCCAACAAGCGCGAATGGAATAGTAGTTTTATTGAATTTCATGTACTTTACGAACCCTTCGATAACTGAAAATGATAACAAACGTTTAGTAAATTGATAGCCGAGTGTTTTTTGTTAGTTTCCATATATAATCATTCTGTATATGAGCTGATAACCAAGACTGAGTGAACCAGGGCGCTAAAAAGAATGGGCGGCGAAACGAGCGCTGTTCCTTGAGAGACGTGTGATGCAGCCGCCCCCCGCGAACCATGCTTCAAACTTGTTTTGAAATGGCGTTATCACGTCAAGGTAGTTGCTTGTGGTAAAAAATGCTAGTGTTTGACGGAAGTTTCGAACGTTTTCGGACATTTTAATGCCTTGAAGCTCGTTGAATTATAAGGAAATTTTCGAAAAATCATTAAGAAGAATTTTGCAGCGAGCTTACAATTTCGACATGTGACGTTGAAGAAACTACGCAACTGGCGAACTGCATAAAGTGCATAGGGTGATTATTAAAATTCAAAAACCTGGAAAAGCATGATAAATCAGAATACTTAGATGTTCTGCTCTAGATTAAATAATGAAGCGTTACGAAAATACAAAACCCTTTTGTTGGGAGCACAAACGGAGTTGTTCATTCGCTAAGGTTTGGTTTAGTGTTTTCAGTATTGTTTTATCTTTTTAAAAACTGCATTCACGTTGTATACAGTACTATCAACATTGGTTACTCGAATAAAGTCAATAATTGTTTGTCAAAAAAAGGAATATATTGATATCATGTCTTGTTTCTTTTTCTTCAGATTTCGACTACATCAGTTAGAGTACTACCTCTTAATTTCTTTCTCTAATCAATAAAATATCTTGGGCTTGAGTTCCTCTACAAATATAATACTGTGTAAAATGTAGTTTCTGTAAAATGTACATCATAATTATAAAAGTGCCTTATACAAACAGCGATAACTTGATTATTTTTCAAAAAAACTCTGGTTTTAAGATCTGAAAATCTGAAGTTGGGAAACATGAATAGAATCCTACCATCCCGTGATGCCTATATAGAGACCTTGCTCCACATATGCAGCTGCTTCTTCTGTAGTTCCTGTAAAGCAGTGAGCCTAAAGTATTGCACACAAACCGGCTAATAAATAATAATTATCTAAAGATGTGTAATATACTATAATGACAATGACAATGAGTTTAATAATAATGCCTCCTATTACATTGGATTTAACACGTAATATACAATAAATTTAAATGTCTTTGGGCATTGGCTAACTGTAACAGTTAAAAACTGAACTACACAATTAGAAACTAATCTTGACGGAGTTGGGCTGCCTGTGGTACAAGCCAGCTTTCTTTCACATTCCTTTCAATGACGGATGTTAGCAGTTTGTATGTGAGCCTTTTAAAAGTATAATGACCAGCGGTACACGGAAATGAGCATTCCATCGCGTACACGTCCTTCGCTTCTAACCACGAGGTCGAAAAGCACGATGTTTAAGGAAATATTTCATATTTTTAACTGTAGAAATTCCATGAAAAGCACACAAAATTTT
>JAOBRB020346703.1:0-10678 GCA_027575285.2 Zoanthus pulchellus | reverse complement strand
TTTGTAAAGCGCCTTTGAGCATATCCATATGGAAAGGGCGCTATATAAATCCTAAGTTATTATTATTATTATTATTAGTATCTCTCTCTCTCTCTCAGTCCTTGTAGCCCCCAGTGGGGCATAGGGCCGCAGCAATGACTTCTTTCCACTTGTCCATGTTCTTAGCGGTGGTCTGTGCCTCTCCCCATGATAAGCCCATCTCCTTTAATTCATGTTCAACTGTATGTAGTATGGCTGGATATTTTTACGAGTCTTGTAGTATTTTGATGAGCCCAGCTTTAGGGCGAGTCAAAATACACAGGACGAGTAAAAATATTAGCCATACTACATACTTAATTGTCTATTATTGGTTACTGAACAGTTTGAAAAATGCCAAAAAGTTGTTTTTCGAAAAAGTTGGTTATTTTCTCCTTCAAAAATATATCTTTAAAATAAAAAAAAAATTTTTCAATATCTTGTTTCAATATCCAATCTTTTATTCGTGAAAAAACAGAACTAAATACTGCCACACGTGCAGCAAAACAATTTTTCAAAATGTACAATATGACTGGATATTTGTACTCGCCCCAGACCCTCTCATGGTGTTATTTGTACAGTTATTAGTGCAGTTGGATAATATGAAAAAGTTATTTACCAAATGTCGCAGATGTGCAGATGCATCAGTATTTGTTTTTTTTTGTGCACTTGTCGTCCCTTGCATTGCAAAACATGGCAAACAGAGAAGACGACTTATTGCGGAGTCGTCAAGTGACAGCAGCTAAAGTCCATAGAAAAAAACTGTCAAACTTTTTTTCAAAGATATTAAAGTTTTTTTTTTTTAAGAAATTGAAGTTATTAAGCCTAAATTTTGCTTAAATTTGACACTATGTGCGAGAATTCAATAAACATATTTTCTACTTTAGTTTGTCGTAGCTTATAAGTATTCACTCACAGTGGTTCAAAAATTTTTTTGGTTCAATTTTTTTAAACCAGTATATATATTTTAAAATTTTTTTCAAACATGTATTTTTTAAAAACAGTTAGTTTTTTTCAAACCAGTTTATTTTTCTCATCTATCAGTCTCAGAGCAATAACTAGTGATACCTAGAAAAATTGGTATGCTAGCAAAACGGTTGCTTGCATGTTCAAGTGTTGATGAAGCAGGACTACAGATCCAAACAAATCCAAAAGTCAGTATTTCAGATATTGGGGTATTCCAAAATATAAAGAAGAAAAAAATGGTGTTGAGGTATAAGTTGGTAAGAAGAAAAAGAGAAGAAAGGGAAAAAGTAAAAGTAGAAAAGAAGTGAGTGGGATAGTAGGTGGATGGTTAGGGTTAGGACTCAAAATAAATTAAAAGGCTTTTCAAGGCCGCTCATAAAACCCAATATACCAAAATTAAACCAGTTTAAAAAGTTTAAACTAGTTTGAAAAAAAAATGAACTAGTTTAAAAAAATTAAACTGGCTTGAAAAAAATGAACCAGTTTAAAAAATATTGAACTAGTTTAGAAATAAAGTTAAGCCAATTAAAAAATTGAACCATAACATAACCATATATTAATAAAAAGAACATTACACAGCAGGTTGAATATATGAAATTTATTTTCTCGTGATGAAAACAATATTTTACTCGCTTGAAGAGCTCACTCTTAAAATACTTTTTTCATCACTCGAAAAATAATTTCATATATTCACGCCACTGTGTAATATCCTCTATGTATTGACTTACAAGTAATTGTACTGGCATTTTTAAACTTTTGATTTTTTACCTTTAACCTTAGTGAAATTCAACAATATACTCACAGTGTCATGGTATCATTCTTAATAATATCATGTCGGAGTTTTATTTAAATCTGTTCACCATTACTAAGCAGGTAATATCTGAGTAACTAATCACCATCATAATCATTATCAATTGTTGTCATTATCATCATCAATCTTTGTCATTGTCATAACCAATCATTGTCATCATCAACTATCATCATCATCATAATTACTGTTATTACTAATTATCATCATAATTATTATTATTGCTAATTACCATCATCATCAATCATCATAATTATCATCATAATTATTAATCATCATCATCATCATTATTATTATTGCCAATTATCACAATCATCATATTATCAATCATCATCATCAGTCATCATCATCTTTATCTTCATAATCATAGTTATCATAATCATCATTTATTTATTTAAATCAGGCAGAGTCAAAAATTTTATCGTACAGAAAAAATTGTTGCAAACTGTAATAAACAGTTTTTAAATACTTCCAAAAGTAATACCTTGTTCTAGACAAAAAGTTCTGTGAATTACATACACCCTGTTAGAACTAGATTTATATGGGCTGAAAACCAATTAACAGCATCAAATCCTTGTATAGTCAATACTTATGAGAAAGCTCTCTTCCTCACCTCCTCGAATCAATTGTAAACACTTTTCTCCACTACCACAGACTTGCAGAAACGATCTACCTAGAAAGAAATAACCTCAACCCTTTTAGCATCAATTGCTGAAATACATCCTTTTTCATATTTTTATTCAAAGGTTCACCCCACTCTACACAGTATGCAAAGGTGTGTGATGACATCATAAATGGCTTGCGTGAAGATGAATATGTTAAGTTAAAAAAACTTTGCAAAGAAAAAATTAATAAAGATGATTGGGAAAATCTTCATGCTCTTGATGCGTGTACTGATCGAAATACTAAAAAGGCTCGTCTGTTTGTTGCTCTTGAGAAAACATGCAATCTTGGCCCAGATAATGTTACATACTTGATTAAAAGTTTGGAAAAGATAGGCAGGAAAGACCTGTCTTTGAAACTTAAGGAGCTTGGGAAAGTACAAAATCGCATCTCAGGTTAGTTTTGTTTTCAATTAATTTCAGTTTTTTTTAAAATTTGTTTAATAATTAATATTAACTAAAGTAAAATGGATGGACGTGTTTGGTGCAGTTTGTACTAAGAACTCTGTTTCCCAACTTCAAAGTCCCAATTCGATCCCAGCTGTTTGCCCACGGGTAGCTAGCCCAATCTCACAATGAGTAATATATTTACCATAAAATAATTTAGCATTAGAAATATAGAGAATTTACAGGGTTTTGAAAGTACGATCATATTTTTTTTTCATTTTAATCCAAGTAATGATTGAAAACACACTCATTGAGTCTTCTTAATGTTCTCAGTAATTAATCCCTTGAGCCAGTTTCAGTAAATTCCATTGGATTTTATGTGACTCCAATTGATATATAATAATTGAATGACTGTCATTTTTAGAGAATTACTTAATTTAAAAAATTATAACGATTATACCTTTGAAAATGTACGTTTATAATCATGCGAAATGTTAAGTTTAAAATTCATGTTTTTAAAATTTTTACCTGATTTTTAGATGTGCCCCATATTTTATCAGGAAAACCCATTTGGGAAGTTTGTTATGCTGTACATGTTATAACTGTTGGTACTGAAATAAAAGTGTTTTTCCTCATTCAGTGTTTGATCGGAGGATAGTGGGGCCTTTTGTAGTTGTCTTGGCAATTGCCTTCTATCAGTTACTATTTCCTGGCTTAACTTATTTACGCACATGGTGGTGTTGTCGTGGTGCGATTCAGCCACTCCACATGGTGGAGTTTGATTTCACAACAATGGACCGTCAAGTAAGTTTATTTCGCTTTTCTTCGTAATATGCAGTGACTTTCTATGGCATTTAGCATGTTAACAGTTCACCAGTTAGCGACTAAAAACCTTGAGTTATCCATTAGGGAAGTGTTAGAACTGTTCAGAAAAGCGTTAAAAACTTGTAAGGATTTCGTCACAACCCGTTATTTAGAAGCGTTTTAAAAGTCATTTAAAGCGTTAAAAAAGTACTTTTGAATTTTTTAGCAGAAAGCGTTTAGTTGAGTTGAAAAGGGCTTTAGATTAAATCCTCAGAATTAAACCAAGTTTGTGATTGGCTGAAGTAAGGCAAAGTAATATAATCGTTAGAATGTCTTCCCGCCGTTTTAACTAATTCGACCTTCCGTATTCCCATTAAAACCATTTGCGCACTGACTTCAATTTTCGGTATCGGAAGTGAAAAACAGACTGTCACTCTTTTAAGTTGTAATACAGTATAACCATTTTTTCAAAGGAATCGTAAACAAATTTTAAACTTTTTGAATATGACTTATCTTTAACTGTAAGTTTAACCTTTAATCTATACAAAAAAAAACTCCATTTGCTTGTACTGCTGCAGTAAACATTCTTACATTCAAAAACATAGCGGCCGGGAAAAAGGAAAAACACAGTAAGCTCTTTTCTAAACAAAGCCGAACAAAGTCTTACTGACTTGAAATTGCATGGTTAATGTGTAAGTAAATATATATTGTCGTTTATTTTCAGATACCACACGTTACTGGTGTAGAATATGAGTGGTCAGTAATGAAGGAAAAACTTCATCTTGATTTTGATAAACACCCAAGTTCTGGTAATTGCTTTCGTAAATGTTTTTTACTCGCACCTTCGTTTCCGTTTTCTGGTGTACGAATGGCTTATTTTGGGATAAGATTGAATCTTCAGGATTTTAGTCTCAAATGTTCAAACGTTAATCCATGCTCCCATTTCTGGCCTTAAATCCATGCTCCTGTTTCTGACCTTTAACCATGCTCCTGTTTTTGAACTTTAAACCATGCTCCTGTTTCTGACCTTTAATCCATGCTTAGGACTGTTTCCGACCGTTAATACATGCTCCTGTTTTCAACCTTGTATATAGCATACTTTAGGCTAGAAATTTGGAATGAACATATTTTTTACTGATAAAACAAAGCAGAAGTTTACAAGTATAGTTTTGAAAACAGTTTGTCTTTGAATTTTGTCGTAATCTAGGATTAAGTTAATAGCGGTCGGAGTTGTGCGAAACCCGGCTCAGGAGTACAGTGAACAGAAATTTGACATAACTAGTATGAAACCTTTGTTTTTTTTGTAAACACTTTAAAACATTAATACCATGAAATAGGCTGCGGTCACACTAGGTTTAGAGTTTAGGCTTAAGAACGGCTTATAGTGATGAGATTCAAGCAATCTTAAAAGTACATTCACGGAACGAGTCGGTCACACAAGCTTCGTGAGATGGCATAGGAACGGAAAGATAAACACAAACCATCAAGTTGACAGGAATGACGAAAATGTTTAGATGATAAAAAGCGAAGCAAAATCCTTTACGAGCTATATGGCCCGTGGAGCCAGCGCTTATCTTGAGCAGAAGGTAATAAAAAACCGCAAGTTTATTTTCATTGGTCGAAGTATTTCTCACTTATTATAAAACGTGTTTGCCTAACTCATCTCAAACCTACAAGCCATGAGATTTAAAATTGAGGTTCAGAGCTTTTGAAGTTTTAAACTTTGGAGTCATGTTACAAGACAGGGGTGTGGAAATATGTATTTTGGACACTTGTCCTGGGCAAGTAAATATGAAAAATCTTTTTGCCCGGACCCCAAATCAACTTGCTTTTGAATTGTTTGAGTTCCACTTCATGGACTTCATCTGTTAAGTTTGAAAACTGATAACTTTTCTCCGTAATTACGCCGATATTCATTTTTCTGCTTTCTGGAATTCAAGGCGAATTTCGCTGATTTAAAGAACAATACTCTCGCATAACGGTTCACATTAAATTCGCTACAGTGTAAATACGATGAAATACGGCGAAAATGACAAAAATTCAGAAAATTTCGCCGTAATACGGCATTATTACGAAACAAGAATTAGAGCACTACTGTATTGCAAGTTTAGACCCATGAAAAAAACTACTTGTCCGTGGACAACTAAACAGCAAAATTTCACTTCTCCGGGATCCCAACGTAACTAGTCGGGCAAGTCGGTTATACGATTACCACACCCCTGCAAGATGTGTTAAAAAAAAACACGAAAACTCGGTCACACTGGCACTGAACCCGGGTCATATAAACACATTAATTTTTGTTGACATAGACAGCTATCTAACCCTAGTGTGACCGCAGCCATAGATTGTTATTCATCGTGGCTGTTGGATAATAATTTAAGTTTTTTTTTTGTCTCACGACAAGTCACTCAGACATATCTTTTGTCTCACGATAAGTCACTTAGATATATCTTTTGTCTCACGACAAGTCACGTAGATATATCTTTTGTCTCACGACAAGTCACTTAGGTATATCTTTTGTCTCACGACAAGTCACTTAGATATATCTTTTGTCTCACGACAAGTCACTTTGATATATTTTTTGTCTCACGACAAGTCGCTCAGATATATCTTTTGTCTCACGACAAGTCGCTCATATTTAGTTGGCGACGTTTTGACTGCCTACTGCTAGTCTCCTTCAGGCATTGAGGTCGACTGGTTCTGGTGCAACATTATGTATGTCGGCGGTTTGCTGTTGTTTTCATGTTGCAGGTTTTCCTTGGACGTCCACTTGCTTGTCGTGCATCGCTGGCTTTGATGTTTTTTAGGAATTGTGATCTTGATTTTGGTTATAATGTAATTATGAAAATGAATTTTTTGTAATTTTGATATCGAACAAGACGCTCTAGAAGCGTTGACTGGACTACCTATGATCCAGGTCTCTCACTCGAGCAAGTAACGAGCCTTATGAGTCGAGCGTGCACCGCAAAGAACTGTGGGACAAAAATTTGTCTTGACGACAAAAAAGGAACAACAAACCTACTTTATAACTGAGCTAACAACAGGCAACCCAGTATTTAGTCGGCCTAATTTACAAATGAATTGTGAATCTTTTCAACATCCTAAATTGGGCCCCATAACGGATCAGTTTCTTGTTCCTAATATTTCTTTTTCAAATAATTGTTTTCAGGTATGCGCTATTTTTTGAACTTGGACCGATGTGGAGCTGGAGGTGTACGTTATGTTCGTAATTGGTTATTCAACTTGCCTCAAGTGAGAGGAGCCGAGGTGTTTGCAGTGAATAAAGAGTGTACAGATGTTTTCTATAATCATAATAATAGGTGGAATGAATATCGATCTGCAAGGAACATTCAATGTCCAACTAATATTCCTCACTAGTACACCCACCGTTGTTGAAAAGTGTGCGTACCCGAAGCATTTGACGTTTTTCAACTTTTTAGTTCGCGCGATTCGCAAGCTTCGTTCAAGAGTGAAAGTCCAGACTTATCAGTCGGCGCAGTTTTTAACTTCATTGCTGCTGTATCAGCCAGCAAATGGAGTAATTCATGGTTTAAATCTGTTTTGTCTGGTGACACTATTGACGTTATGACACTAAGCTGCTTTTTAACTTCGTCGTGACCGATCCAGAAGCTTCGCTGAGCGCCATCATTATTTCTTTGCTTGTCGTTTCTCCGTTTCCTTGTTGGTCTTTGAGGTTTTGCCTTGGTCCAAGCAAATTCACTTGGGATATCCTCAGGTCCGAGCCTTTTTTGGGTTTTCCACCGAAACTAAAATGTGTGCTGCAAACTCTAGTATACTTATTCACCGGAATACTTTCACATCGAATTCGTTGCAGCGAAATTTTAAACAATTTTGGCTTTTCAGTTGAAAGCAGTGAAATCTGATGGGAGAGTCACGTCTGTAGCGGTTCGTACAGTGAGACAGAGCGCATCTTTTTACCATTTCAATTCAAAAAATGAATAATATTATAAATATTTATGATATTGTGATCGAGCAAAGTTTGCATTCGTCCGAAGTGTGAGCCAATCATCGGAGAGCGTGACGTCGACATCCATCACGTGGGAGGGGGGGTTAACAGAAGCTCATTAAAATATAATCAGAGGATCAAAAGTGACCCGCTTCAGCAATTACGAAACAAGAGAAGTATTGCTTGCTCTCCTTATCCATCTCTATTTTTTTGCAGGATTTCACAGAAACGGTTTTTTGTGTAATAACTGAATCAATAAGTGATCTGTGATGCCGAGGAGAATCGGTCAGGGCAATTTCGACCAATCACAAATGAAGTCTCACGAAGGAGTCGCGTGCGTTAGATTGTGTGGATTCTGCAAGCACGTGTTTTCAACAAGTTCAATCGAGTTTTCTTTACAAAAAAAACTCCATTAGCTTGTACTGAAGTAGGAATTATTTTTTACATTCAGAAACATAGCGGCCGTGAAAATGGAAAAACACAGTAAGCTCTTTTCCTAAACAAAGCCGAACAAAGTCGTACTAACTTGAAATTTCATGTTTAAAGTGTAAACTCCACGTAAAAATCAATAGACAATTGCAGGCTTTGCGTATATTTTGTGAAATAAATAGGGCAAAGACAAACTCCTATTTCTGGGGGCTGGGCGAAGTTTAGTCAGTGGGAAAAAACAAATGAATGTTCCAGAGTATTCGTGCCAATTTCTTAGCACAATTCCCCTACTTGCAACTTGTAAGCCTTTTCGTGGACCGAGGTTTGTGGAACCATTTCGCTAACCTAAAAATAGAGTTATACCATAATTTTTTAAATGCGATTTTTTTATTTTTACATTAATCTAGAGGAAAAATATAGATAAAACAAATATATCTCAGGTCGAAACTGTTTTTTTTTTCTTTCTCAGAGGGGAGGGGGTAGGGCGTGAACGGCTGCCGGTCATATAGAAACACGCGTGATGCTGTTTTATTTCCTTAGTACATTTTGCGCAAGTCAGTTGAAACCATGACCTCCCAGACCCCGCGACAGGATGGGGAATTTAACATTATGCCATTATTAAAAGTTGCTAAATTTCAAGCAAAGTAATTTTATTTTTATTCAGTATAGTTTCTTATCCGCCGTATAGATCAGCTTGCAGAAAATATTTTAATTTTTTTCTGTCTTTTTAAGAAGTTAGCTGATCTAGGTCTGTAAAAGATCCGGCACCCTCACAGATTTATAACAGTGGTCTTGCAGTATATTCAGTATTTAAATAGGCCATTTCCGAGTTCTATTGTGCCTCTGTTTCAAAACGAGTAACGAGTTTTGCATTCAGTTTCATTTTCATGCAAATCAAAGTTATTTTCATAAGAATTGTTTTGCACTTAGACTCGCTTTGAAACAGAGGCGCAAGAGAACTCGGAAATGGCCTATTTCCAGCCCCCGACCCCCGGGGGTCAAATAGTTTGTTAAATAGCCCGGGGTGCGGAACCTTGGAGCAAACGGACTAAAAACGAAAATAAATTTATTGGTCATGAAGGATAAGTAGGTTGCTATACTCACCAAAAAGATGTAAATACCTTTTTGTAATCTCCCCTCGTTGTCACGATCTCCGCCATCTTTGATCTGCACAAAACAAACACCAGGAGTGAGTCTCCAAATCCTTTAAACTTTTAAATCCCCGTTCATTCCCCGCGTTCATAACAGTCACGTGGAGTTAAATCCCGACTCCCTTAATAGAGGCAGTTATTAAATTTACGGCTCCCCGGAACAACAACGCTGTTAAATACCAGTTAACGACAGTTATGGAGGCAGCGTGGCGCAGTGGTTAGAGCTGGGGCTTTGATTGCGGAAGACCCGGGTTCGATTCCCCGGCTCTGACCACTGAATGAATTTGTCCTCAGTGATCCCAGGGACAAATTTACCACGCTTCGTAAATAGCCATTTGGTTTGCCTCCTACCATTTGGGATTCTTAAATGGGGAAGAGGGAGGTTTTTAATATGACACTGAAAAGCCCCTTTGGGGAGTTGTCAGTAAGTGTGTATTTATTATTATTTATAACGACTGGCGATGGACGCGTTAAATGCCCGGCATGTTGGTGTGTGCGTGCGTGCGTGCGGAAGGGTTAGTCGGGGTGCCTTGGTTTTAATTGACTGGTCCATTAGTGGCAAAATTTCAAAAATGTTCAACTGCCGTTTTGTGCATTGTATCCTTACTCGCCTTATTATAAAATGAAAAACTTTATGAAAACAAGGAGCCTCGGATTGGTCGAAAATTAAGAACAAATTCATGCTGATGCTGAAGAAAAGTGAAAATGTTAATAGTTCTTAGATCGTTGAACCTTGTGATTTATGTTCACATGTACAATACGCGCTTTCCATATGATAAACGGAACGTATACATTACAGAAGATAACAGCATTATTTTTCATAAATTTCACGTCAAACAAGCTCGTCGACATGGTAACGTATACCAAGAGAGCGACAACTTTGCCATATATGCGACTACAAAGTCGTTTGGGAAAGCACAAATGGAGGGTTTCTTATCTAAAATATGATAGAAATAGATTATACTAGGTGCTGAATAGCTAGGTTAATCCTCCAAAAAATCAAGACTGGCAAGAGCCTTTTTGGAGCTATTTGGCAGATGTGTGTTTTCCAACATCCGAATGAGGACGATTTCAGAATATGTGGAGTTTCTTTCCATGAATGGGACCGTCAAAATGAGTTAAACCTATGACTAGATAATTCAAAGGACTACCTACATGGTGAATATGAATCTTCTAGCCCCGATAGTTCAGACGCTATAAACCTAAATAGTTCCAAATTCGGTTGCAGTAGCTGCCAAAAGGTAGTAAACGTAAGTAGCAGGCGCGTAGGAGGGGGGGTTCGAAGGGTTCGAACGAACCCCCTTTGAAATTCGATAATGGTAGACTGAAATACAAATGATTATAACTGACAACACCAGAGAGGCCGTTTTGTAAAAGATCGAAAACTAAATACAATTATTCTGCTCCCAGGCGCGCTGTATAGTCGTGTCTGTTCGATCGATTATTTATCTCTTTTCGGTAAAATATTGTATAAACTCTGAACGAAAAA
>JAOBRB020346626.1:0-10679 GCA_027575285.2 Zoanthus pulchellus | reverse complement strand
GTATTTGTCATGCGTGTAACCGTGACGGTGAGGGCATTGGGACGACCATGGTTGGCAAGTGTATCCTAAACGTGTCGCATTACTTTTACCACGATATCCCATACCGTTTCCATAGTAACAATCTGTTTTTTGTGCAAATATATACAAAATAAAAATGTTGTTGTGATAAGTATAAATGAGTGTTAGTTGACACGTCATGTAGAATGTTCTAAAAAATAAAACTTATTTTAGTAAACATGGTCATACTTAGAACTTTTTCGTAGGGGTGGTGGGTGCAAGTCCTCTGAAATCTGAAAAGAGCACTAAAGGCGCTGACACACATTGCAACATTTCATGCAGCATTGCATGAAACAGAGTTGTTGCAGAGTGTGCATTTCAATCAATGAATTTTGCTGAATCCAACATTGCAAGTAAGAAAGCTGAAGTCGAGTCACGCTCTTCTCAGACAACATTGCGACAAACAAGTTTTTTAAATATTTTTTAAAAGGATTTCTTGTTGGACGCCGTTTTGACAGTTATAATGTTGCATGGATAACAATGCCGCCCATCACATGTTGCGCGTGACCACCTCTAAAATATTTGTTACGCGCAATGTTGCATAAAATGTTGCATCGTGTGTCCGTGCCTTAACATTGGAAGAATAATTACCGTATTTCTTTGATTCAAAATGCTACGTACACATTTTTTTCTATTCCCTCTTTTTTTTTTTGGGGGGGGGGGGGAGGCATGGTGGCAGCATTCACTCCCGCCCTGCTCCTGCTAGATATTGCTATGGTAAAACATAAGAACTGTTGCTCTTGTAAGTGACTGCTGTTATAAAATCTACATTTTTGGAATGTGAATGTGCATTTTGATATATCAAAGAATATTTTCGAAATTCAGCTTCTTGTTTATAAATTACATACACAACCACGACAAACGTTTAAGGTCAAAACAAAGAAATGTTACTTACCCACACTTTCTAACTTGTCCAGCTCACCTTAACAAAACGAAGAAAAACGAACGATTTCATCAGTTATTCCCAGTGACTATATACCAATCAAGTGAATAATATTTTTCGTGCATACTCATTGGCTAACGCGGAGGTGATTAGCAAAATAATATTTACCTCCGAGCAGCAAAAAATAAATTGCTCCTCGTTTCCCTTCAGTTCCAAAATGTGACAATGAAAGCCGTACTCTTTGTTACGCTAGTTACTCTGGTGGGATAATATATATACTAAAACAATTATTGACATCAGTGTCAGTGCGCATGCGTAGCGATAAACATCCACCTCTATTCACTTCCACTTTAGGGGATAAAAGTTTATTATGGAGAGATTTTTGTACAATTGCTGCCCTTATAGCTCTAGTTAGCAGCAAAAACAATATATAAAATGACTGCAAAACGTTGAATCTATTTTAGGAGAAAATGACTGATTCGGACTGTTTGGTATCAACGGGGGTGGAATGAAAGAACCGAGGACTCGAGGAAGATTGAATAAATGAGGAGCGGAATGGATAGGAAAATCTTTAAAACAGTTTATGAGTTTTTGCGTGAGTTGGACGAACGCTCCTTAATCTCGTTTGACGTTTGCTGACTTAGAGTCACTTCCGTGTCGTAGGTTGATCGATCATGCAGGTTTTAACCCCTCATGATCGTGGTTTGGATGCAATGTCTTGTCATTTTCTTCGTAATCAACGAAGTGGAAAAAGATTATGGAAGACAGCATTCTTAAAAAAGATCATTTAAAATCTTCTTCCAAAAAAAAAATTACTCAGCTCTCTGTTCTACAAATCTAATAACTCTAACAACAAACCAAACTCTCCCGGATATATAGTTGAACAAACGCACACTGATAGTCTACGATTACTATTAGTTGTAAGTATACAGTGTCCATACCCTTCCCATGATGATAGCAAACGAAACAACTTCATGGTATAATTTACGTTTTAAATTCCGAAAATTCATTTCCGGTATCACTTTCACCGAGTGAGCAACTACCATACCGTTTCCGTAACATCAAAATCAGAATTTAGTAGTGTTGTGGTATAAAAACGTAAAATTCAACAGATAGATAACACAGGAACGGGTGAAATGTAAACAACAGTAAGGTCCCTGACCCATGCCAAATTTGATACCCTATTATAGACCCCTCAGACAGATATGATACCCTATTTCAGATTCAAGATCTCCGAAACTAAACCATACAGGTCCCCGTATACCTCATCGTACCCACGTCTCACTGACAAAGTCAATATAGTGAAGAGTGCCATTATATGGAATCATATACGACGGACACAATACAAAATCACACCTATAAAAAGACCAATTAAGAAAAAAAGAGAACGACATAGTGAACGTACGTATTTGCAGATATCTTTCTACTTTTTGTCTTGAGCAAATTTATGTGGATTACACCCAACCAATCAGCAAGAGTAAATTTCCAGCAATAAACATGTTGGATGTATAGCAGTCACAAAATACGGAAGATGGTATCATCAAAAGGATAGATAAGGAATTGAGAACTTTGAACAGAAAAGGAGATGGAAAAGGAATCTTAGAAGTGAAGAGAACAGTTTAGCATTGTATGTAAAATTTCGAAAGAAGATTCATTTATAGAAGCGTCAAAGCCACTGATGCTATTAAGTATGATCAATGTATAGGAAGCAAAAAGATCAAGAAGGCTTTGCATGAAAAGAGCTGGATGAGGAAGGCTTTGCATAAGAAGTTCAAATGGGAAGAACATGAACAGCAAGTATTTGAGAGATATAAGAGACACAAAAGATGTTGTGAGAACATGGGAATAGTTGAAAAAGGCGGGTCTAAAAGTACTAACTGAAGCCCAATTATGTGCTCCTGAGGAGCAAGCTGTTAGGGCCAACAGCATTAAACATCATTTTGACAAGGTTGTAGAGTCTCCATTAGATTCTATGGTGACAAAGTTTAGAATGTTGATCACTTTGTGAGTGGGTATCAAGTTAGGTCAAAAGGAATATAAAAGGAGACATGAAAATGGTGCGGAGGCATTCCACATCAAACTGTAAGAGATAAGGATTAGAGTGGAGAAAAAAATGGTATGATTAAGAACCTAATAAATGATATATAATGCTAGTAGTGGAGAAAGAAAGAATCAAGATCTTGTAGGAAGATAGAAGGCCTGATTTCCTATTGTCAATAAGATAAGGAAGACAAGAACTGAACTGCTTAATTACTTACTTTATTAAATGAGAATGAATAGATCGAATAATACCAGCATCTCAAGAGACAGATTATGAGAAGGTGGCAATTGAAAAGTGCACAGTTAATACCTATCATTGTTGACGCCCTAAGTGGGGTAACAACAAAGTTGGGTGAATGGGTTTAAAAAACTTGGCATTACACTCCGAGCAGCACTATTAGAACAGCAAGGATTTTGAGAAAGATAATTGATACCAAGGAGAAGAAATCGTGTGCATGGAGCCCATGCATGGTCATAAGTTGTGACTTATTTCTTCAGGATTTTCTTTGCAGCCTGTAAAAGTGGATAAAAACAATAATAATAAGAACAATTACATCAATTGGTATTCAAGCTTTATGACAACAACTACAACAAAATTGCAACATACTTACTGTTCAATGCGGGATGATAATAGCAGGTTGGTATCTCACCTACATTTCGACTTGGTAGAAGAGAACAGTTGATAAGATAGTAACCATCTATATCCCTATTGTTGAGATACCTATTCGCTATTCGAAGTTCTCTGTGACATGTTTTGTACATTAAAATGCAACTTTCTCTGCAAAGGGGCTGTTTTAACACCTTACCAGTTGTAAAGTCACAAACAGGAAAATACCAGTGACAGTAGATGTTATACATAGTATTATTACATTTCTTAGACAATGTTATTCCGTATATCTGAAATATCTGCAAAGAAGGCTTGAAAAAGGATAGTTTCTGTTCATTTGATTTGCGGGTGCTATCGTTAAAATAGACGAGTTTGTCGTGATGGACGTCCCTGCAGTTTTGGACTCGAGAACTGGATCTATATGGCTTACATCGTGAATGCAACTCGATTGATCTAGGTGAGGCAACGGTTTCCTGGCATGTCCTGGTGAGGCAATATAAAAACATGGTTCGGTATTAACTAAAAGAATCACGATCAATCGATGTTTAACTCAAAATGAAAAAAAGTGAGAAAAAGAACAGAAAATGAATAACAGAAAAAAGAAATGGTAAGGAATAATGGAAGGTTAAATGATAGATTTGCAACGGCTAATTGGATTCATGCTATCAATGGTATTTTACAAAACAAGATTCCGTCCTAAATCAATTTAAAATACAAAATATTACAATAAATGTTTGTACGTTACCATTCGATTTTACACGTAAAAAACAAAATGAAATATTCTAGTTTAATTTGAAGTACTGACATTTATTCACAGAGTAACAGTGATGATAAAATTGTTTTAGTCGCAATTAATCAGCGACGCGACGCAATGTGAAAAATTATCGTTCGCGGAGTCTGATTGGACGAACGATGCTCTTTTGAAAATGTGTGGTAAATTATTATTGTCAAAAAGTCTCGCAATGACTGAACTTACAACATGATTAAATTCTGGGCGGTCTTCCCATCTCCATTCAAAAAATTTATATAAACGGTACAATAGCAAGTCATTTTAACAAAAATATTTCACTTTGTAATGCTTAAATTCTTTGTTTTATTGTCCAGTTGAAATATTACTATCTTACCTCGTGGCGTTTTGCTCATGGAGATTTTTAGCTGCAAATTAAACGAGAAAATAAGAAGTAATGTAATACAACAACAACTAGGATTTTAAATGTTGAAGCTAACCTCAAGAAATTGGTTGTCACTTTCCCAAAGACTGTTTACCGTATTTTACGTCTTACTTACATATGTACATAGAACTAGTCGGCCAAGTCAACAGCAAACCCGGCAGAAAAAATGTCTGTCACATTTTTCCAAAACCCAGAAGGAATTTTGATCTTTCTGCCGGTCTGTTACAACGGTCATTTCAAAGAGGAAGTTTAAGCTGAAACTTATGTAAGTCTTTCCTTGAACTTCAAAATGCTACTCTTGTTGTCCTCTACATATTGTTTATCTAATTGCTGATGTTCACTTGTTATAAAAAACATGTTTATTTTCCTTGATGGCACTATTGCACACTGGCCGGCACAAAAAATATATAACAAACTGAAGAAATGATCTTGCGATTACGTGTTACGTTTAAAGTTATCCAAGAAAATGCTGAAATATTGTCGCAACTGAAACTCGGAGCGCTGCCAACAATAAATGGGTCACTCCTCGTACAATATGACAACACTAAAACCAGTAAAGTGAAAAACGTCCAAAAATGGAGAAAGCCCTTAGCCAAAAGCTTGTTATATCAGTGGCAAATTATAAATGTTAGAAACGTCAATTTACCAAAGACAAAAAAATGTATTTAAGTAGTGTTTTATAACTGTCAAAGACTTAAAGCAAGAAGCCCTGCGGCCACACTGTTTTCACCAAATTTTGAATAGATATAGGAGGTACTTATAGTACTAACCAGCGGAAAGGTTATCTTAAATTATTGATATTAACTATACCATTTTCTTCTCAACCACATCTGTCTATAAATGTATATAGCAAAACACTTTCATATTTCTTTCAGAAGTTGCAGCTTCAATCGGCTGGATGTTTTAAAATAAAAGGTTTAATCACGAGTTTTTAAAAATTATACTTTAATTACATTTTAATCGAAACTGCCTCTGGTAAACAAATCATAAATCAAATTAACAACTGATGACAGGAAACTAAACGTTCGGTTGTCTATTGTTGTCTTAGTCAACAGTATTGTCTGGTGAACTTGCCGAACTGCAAGGGTAAAACAAATTCCAGTTGTTTTAGCATGTAAACAAAAGAAAAGCCGTTTCTAGCGCGCCAGAGATGAACAACCGTGCAACAAAATTGTTTCAGTGTGTGTCCACCGATGAGTTTTGTTGCATGCGACATTGTATGCTTGAATCGCGCTCTATTATTGTAACATTGCACGCAAAAAATTTTCTTTTCAAAGGACTTCTTGTTGGAAGCCGTTTTGATTGTTGTAAAATGCATTGGTAGCACGCCATGCTATCTCAAGAAATGTCGCGTTATTTTGTTGCACCGTGTGGCCACCTCCAAAAAAATTGTTGCGCGCAATGTTGCATGAGATTTTACACCGTGTGTCCGTACCATTAACTTTTTCTGTATGTGTTAATTGTTGAGTATTAGGAAAGTAAACAAGTTTTTATATAAAACAAAAGCTTCAAGATCTTGTATATGAGTAAAATGTGTCACAAGAGATTGAGAGCTAATGTCATTGATTAAGCCTTTTGTATGACATTCATATTGTATACGTGTTAACATATAAACTTGTTAATACTTTAGGTAAACTTTCTTTTGAAAAGTAAGTTAAGAAAACTCAATAAACGTTCTCGCTTTAACAGTGAATAAAACATCTAGTGTGGTAGTGAGAAACAATTTTAGATAAACCCACTCGTAAAAGTTCGCTTACAAATGCTTTACAAATAAGAAATACTTTGGTTGCATTTAAGAAGCAAATATATTCCACCAGCTTGCAATAAATGATACTTCCTCATTTATTTACTGACTATTAAATTCTAAATTCTCACCTCCTATAACTGCTGTAAAGAAGAAAACCAAACAAAGACACGAAACGATCATTTCTGGAAAAGAAAACAAACACACGAAACATCAACTTTTAAATGCGTTAAAAGGCAGATGATGATATTGAAAAAGTTCAAAAGTTTCTTGAATAAATTTTAAAACATCACTTCCGCTACCCGATAACATATACAACTTGTAAGCATAAACGTCACACATGACACCTTTATAGAGCGTTAGACACAAAAGATAACAGACATAGCAGCCATGTTGGTGCACAAAACAAAAGAAATAATCAAAATTCTTTTTTGAACAGTACATCAACATATCTTTCAGCAAGTGTGTTTTCTGTTGATTATGCAATTCAGTGATTAGTTTGTTTATTCTATTTTCAAAATACGCAACTTTTAAAAATCACTGCCAGAAACCCGCGCACACAATTGGTCAAAAACGATCACGTGATTTTGCATTAGGTTTCAACACTCTCCTTTGCTTTAAAAATAATTTAAAAATATGGCTCGGACACAGGTAGCCAAAATTTTTGTCGCAAACAAAAACTAAATCTAAAGAATTAGCTGCTAAAATCCGTCGTTGAGCTGGCTTGTAACACAGGCAGCCAAACTCCAACAATACTACTTTATTTAAAATAGTAATTAAAAACATGTTTAGTTTTAAAGATCGTACTCCTGATGCTCTTAAATCCCTAGTAGTATATCAATTTACTTGTGCGGGATGTAATTCCCGCTATATTGTTGAAACCAGTCGCCATTTTTCTACAACTACAAGGATTAAAGAACACACATGTTTTTAATCATTTTTCTGAATCTCCTTCTTGTAAAAGTTTATATACACCGTCCTGTTTTACTATTCTCAACACAGCCAACAATCCCATTGATCTTAAATTTAAAGAAGCCCTACATATTAATAAAAATAAACATTTACACCACTTTAATACTTTTTTAGCTTTACCATGACTTCCGCGGCATTACATGTAATGCATGATATAATTACTGTAAATAATTTTTTTCATTATCTACCTTACTATTTATATCTGATTATCCATTGGAACTTTTTCATTCTAATAATTTGATGATGGCGTAAGCATGCCGAAACATGTCTTTTAAAAACGTTGTTGTTCTTGTCAAAGCTATAACAAGACCGTTTGGAAACCTAATATCACATATAATGATATAATATATAGTAGTTATGCAACGGTTTCTCATGGAATACCGTGGCATATGGCACGCGTCACTTGTATTTTCCGTATACAAACTTAGTAGATAAAATTCCAATTAACCAATAATATTAAAGAAATATAACTGACATAACGGTAAAAGTTTTAAAGTGTAATAGTAAGCTGACATGATTAACTTTAAACTAACCAATAATATTCTAGAACACATAAGATTCAGTTTGAAACTGATGAAAATAACCAAAACTATATGATTAGTTATTTGGATAGATAGTTAGTTAAACCTTTAACTGGGTGAAAAAAAAAATTTGCAAAATTTCATATAGAGAACGAGACTTTGAAATAGAAAATTTCTCCGGAAGTATAATAGCTCGTCACGCCCTTATTGTTTTGACAGTGCTCCCTTGCGTCATTTTCGCGGAAAACTGTTACGGCCGAAAGTAATTATGATTGGCTCAATGTTCTTGTTGGCGGAGAAAAACAAACATATCATGCGGTGGGCTTGAGAGTTCGCCAAAACTTTTACAGCGCTGATTATATTATAGAAAAATCCACTACCTGACGAGTGAATTCCACGTTAAATTTCCGACGCGAAAACTGAAATCGCATGCTCGCGAAGCGATATCGCATAGCTAACGGTAATGAATAAACTACGAATAATGAATAATGAATAAACTACGTATGTACAACTTCAACTCGTTGCCCATGAGGCTGACAGATCTAATCGTGTGAGTATGAGTGGTTTCCTCAAATTATACCACATACTGTAAACAAATGGAAGGAAAAGTTAAAATGTTTTCAAATTATCACAATAAAACTCCTCCGCCGCTTTCGTTTACAAAAGTGCTATATTGAGTAATTGGTTGTTAACTAAAAACAAAACGCCCTTTCAAAAACCCTGACACGCTTTTGGACTTTAGTTAGTGCCAAATGAAAATATAAAATAGAAAGATCTTCCGGGAGCTTTGCTATTTGACAAAACACTATGGAGTTGTGGTTAGAAATGTACAACAATATGATGCATTCTGGGGCAAAATCAGAGCTCTCTTCCCAATTAGACTTACACAGTAAGTGTATTCAATTCCTTACCTCCACCATTATTGTAGCAAAGATAGGGAAATCTCCAAATATTCCCTAACCCAACTGAAAATCCAATCAACGCCAAAAGAAAGTCGAATCTTCCGATCCACGTTTCGCGCTCTTTCACAGTCATGACCGAATGCTTATGTGAGCAAAACTTCCACCCGATTCTTGTCTTTCTCTTCCTCAGCGAGCTGGTTTGAGCTCAAAGCATTATAAACACCTTTGCTTATCACCGTTGTAAACTGATTGAGCCTCAGGATTCTGAGGCACTATATCGTTCTGAAACGCTAACAAGATCACTGACAAGTGCTTTCTTTACAGCTGGCCCCATCGCTTAAAAGCTCAAATAAGGAGGACTTTTAACCACAACTCGCAAGCCGGTGATTCTCCGTTTTAAAATGATCACCTCGAAAATAAAGGCCATTATATATTCTACTCAATTAAAACCTTAGTTCTACGCTTGGTCTAAGAAACAATTAATGAGCTCATTTTCGAAACTTATGGGAAATAATAAGTTATAGAATCTTATTTTCGAAAAAAAATTGAAATATTTAAATTTAGCGTAGAACTACGTGAGTACACGAGTGTTCGTGCACAGTGCTGTTGACATAAAGGTTTGAGAAAAGAAAACTATATGGCTTAGATTTTTATTTAGTTTGACAGACTCAAACTGACAAACCGTTATTAAGCGCAAGAGTATGAAGCCATATAAAGACACACTTGTTCTTCTAAGGATAATGAAACAACACCGTCACTCAATCAGTCAATGTTTACCATTATAAATAACAAAAATTTACGAGCCATTATTGCACAGCATGACCCTTTTAACAATTTTATAGCGTAATATTACAACTCTTTGACATGAGTTTCGATTCCTTCTCAGTTATATTAAAATATCAATCTAAGTTTATTCAAAGTAGCATTTTAATTTCAAAAAGTTGGGTACTAAGATACAAGTAAGTGTAACCACGAATCACTACTATTCATTTTAGGTTTAAAGGCACTTCATATAGTTATCAGTCATACTTAGTAAGTTTTTTTTATGTTATGTTAAGAAAGAACTGCCTGCAGTATTAGTGAGAAAATGAAGCTCTTCAGCCATAAGATGAGCTTTAAAATTGTTATAGAGCTACATGTAGTGTGTCTTCAGCTAGAAGGCGCGCTCTCATTTTGGCTACATCTCGGATGAGGTACGTTGCGCGTTATCACGTTTGAGAGCGGGAAAATTCCGAGAAAAAATTGGTGGCTGCACGTACTAAAAATCTGTCTTTGCAATTTTAACTGTTTTCTTTTTAAAAACAAAACTAAAGTCAAGTCCCTAAAAAACGTTTTCCTCATCTTACAGATCGAAAATGAAATGGAAGAATTACTTGTAGACAAGATTTTAAAAACATTCAACAAGCCACTTTCAAGACTTTCAAGTAGTCTGCCCTGACTCGCGCTTGCGCGGCGAGGAGGGATGAGATGTTGTCGCTTCGGGCAATCCCTAGCTTGACAATTGACTTCGTTTCATACCACACTTGCTTGGGGCAGTGAACTTTGGTTCACTGATCGCACAAAGATTAGCTGCTAAAAACTGGTAGTGATCTGGACGCAGTTGTTCAAAGGCTAGTTAGGTTTAACCCTGGGTTAAGCAAAAATTTAAACAGAAATTTCTTCTGTAAAAAAAAGGTAAACAGCAATTTATGAATACTACTAGGATTTTTCTAAGAAAAGTCCCAAAATTACAGCCAAGATCTCTCTTTGTAAGATTGGCAACCTAAGATCGTGGGATAAAC
>JAOBRB020346535.1:0-10680 GCA_027575285.2 Zoanthus pulchellus | reverse complement strand
AATATGATATTTTTCTCTTAATTCTTTCTATATAAATTTACACACCGAACGCATTCCAATTACATTTGTCAACATATTATTTTGAAAGTTTAACCCATGAACGAGGCTAGTAGGGCTAGTTTGAATGAAGACAAAAGGATATTAAAACGCCCGCCATTTATGAATAAGGTCTATATATATTTTTTAAATCGATTTCGATAAAACTGGTTAGCATTTTTGGCAACCTGTTTTCAATTAGCCCCCAAGGTTATCACAGGTGGCCTGCACTCTAGTTTTTGGTCATTTGTTATAATGTAAAAATTATTTTTTGATTTGCATGTGCAAATAAAAATATTGTTGTTGTTGTTGTTGCATTAATTAGAATTCACTTTACTGTAATATGAAAATACATCAACAAGAGTAAGGCATCTACAGTGAATTTGTAGCTCAGCGATTCTGTACTATATAATCTATAGTAAATACAATTTTTACAATTTCTAAATTCCATGCCACAACTGAATTTATTACGTGAAAACCTACCACCGTGCTGATTGTAGCTCATAAACCTTGATGCCTTTGGATGAAGCTTCCAGCCCTAGAAAAGCGACGTGAAAATGAACAGACATTGGTAACTGATTAATATTTCAAACTGAATATATGTCCCACTTAAGACTGTTATCTGTGTTTCGGACTATGAGCATATCTATCTGAAGCAAAACTTCCTGTTAAAGTTTGGTAAATTATCATAATTTATAATATGATTTGGTCAATACGTGCATTTTCATAGCGCTATGAAGCACACAAATGGTGTGAACGCTATTATTGGATGTCTCCAGGTTGTAAAACTTTACAATTTCATAGTGGTCATCGATCGTTCCATGTCCCATCTCTACGACCCGGGATCGAGACCTGGGCTCCGCATCCAAGATTTATCGATCTCAATCTGACTCCCTTAACAAATTTCACTTTCACGCCAAGATCTGAGTCGTTGAGCGATTAAACAGCGTCTGGCTAGGAAGAATGGGCAACCACTTTCTTCGCAATTGACGTGGAAATATTTATTTTATTGTTATAGAAATACAAAAATAAATACAAGCTTTGTGTATTCTCTTCCTCTTTGTTATAAAACCCTGGTGAAAACCTTGGCATAGTTTTTGAGAATTCTAGGGGAGAATTTGCTTTGTACATTAACTTTCACCTCTTTCCTATCTCTTTCCCTTTGGAACTAAAGTTTCTTTCAACATCACTTTAATACTCCCCCTTTAAAAATTAAGCGTGATTTCTAACTTCAAAATATATTTGAAAAACCAAGATTAACGTGACAACACCGCTTCTGAGAATAATCATGGCTTTTTTAAAAACTCACCTTGACCTGTAAACTTGCGGTAAAGACTCTCTCTTCCAGATCCTCGACATCTCTCAGAATTGCTTTGTTGATGGCGAATGCTACTTCAGGGAAGATATTATCATCAAATTGACCTTGCGATTGTGTCTGCAATTCACGTGTGTTCCTTTGCTTACTGGCAGCTAGCGATTGCTCATCTTCCGAGTCTTCATCAGACTCATCCGACTCATCGAACTCCTTTTTACAAGAGTTGTTGGCATACTCAGAATACTTTAGCAAGTTCTTAAGAAGAGTCTTCTCTCGAATTCCCCTGAAAGTAGAACACGGTTTTAATTATGTAGCTACAAAAAAGGTAAACAAAGACCAAAAAAAGACTGACTGGGAAATTTCTCCGTGATAAGCTAAAACGGTATTTACAGCAAGGCCTTCTCTCCTTTACTCAAAGAAAAATTCCAGGACTTTTCCAGATAAGTTCAAGGTGTGCTAAAACCAAAGTATTGACACACGGAAGACATTGTAAAATATAGTCACTTTCAGCATCAAAATAGAAACTAGGTATTGCCAGTACAGAGTAGCAAAACATATCGCCATCACAAAATCCAATCAGTTTATTTATGCTCAGAAACAGCAAATCGATCTTGACTCGAACGCATCATATCCATTCACTCACGGGTCAAACTACGGATTGAGAAGAAACAAACCTATAAAAAAGAATATGGCCAATCCATGTTTTTTAAGAAAAATAAACGGCACACCGATATGCGGCTTGTACTAAAACCTGGAACGCCGGAATGCCGGAATACTAAAACCTGGAGCACAGAATTACTAAAACCCGGAATGCAAAAGAAATAGATGAATCTATTAAAAAATACGTAAATAGAAATAAAAAGATCTGAAACTGTGACGGTAGGACCCCAAAAAGTGTTCTATCCAATTACTAACACTAGGTGTTACATTTTTGCGTTTGACCGCTTACTGTGCTCACTATCTTATTTTACTGTCGAGTTACCAGTGATCGCAATCTCTTATAAAGGTTTTTTTAATCTCTTGTGGCTACTGCAAGTAAACACGGAATGTCAAGAAATGTATATCTAATCAAACCTTTTAAATCTAGTTTAGAACGTTTACTCATATATATAAATATATCAAGAATGCGGACAAACTGAAGTTTTGGTCCTACAGATCTGTTTTGTGAAGGTTAAAGGCCTCACTTTTCAGGAGTTGGTTAGAACTGCTTTATTGATTTATGAATAAATACATATATATTAATTATAAAAGTTGGTCCCGAGAGAGTTAATTGAACTTTAGCAGAGATTTTTTCCTGTGACGGCATGTGGAGACGAGTTCATTTTTTTGTTCAGTGAACAGAGGTGCGGATTACAAATTATAAAAAGTGTTTCTCTTAAACATAAGTTGCATTGCTTGGTTCCACTAGAATAAGATTTAGCACGCCAGATAATATTCCATGAGATATTAAAGTCAATATTATTATATTTACTTAGTTCAGTGGAGTTTTTCAATTTCTGATTTCAGAATGAGGCAGTGTGGTTTCTGAAGCGTGTTTTAAATTCGCCGTCCGTTAGGCCGACATACGTTTCCTGAGTGTTGCTGTCTTAGAGGATAACCGTTGCTTGGTAGATGATTGATTTTTGAAGGCAGTTTCCATTTAGTGGACAGTCGTTTCTTTTCCGACAGTTCCATTTTCTCTCAGCTGGCTGGCTGGCTTGGCTGTGATTCGGAGCAACTTTAGAATACCCTGACACTGTCCTAAATATAATTCTGGACATTTGGTTTTAGAGAACGACGAATGCACAGAATAAATCAACATGGCATTAAAGACAGTGTCGGGGTATTCTAAAGTTTAGCCTGTGTTTCTATGTTGTCATAGTATTCTCCCAGCAGTTTCTTGTTGTTTGCATTGATTATTTGCTTAACATTATTCATGCAACTGTAGCTGATTTTAACTGTGCTCTCATTAAATATTTTGCTGAGTGGGCTGCCTTTGGGGAAGCATTTGTTGACAAGTTTCCTCACGAAACAGATCTCTAGGACCAAAAGACCTTGATATATTTATATGTATGAGTAAACGTTCTAAACTAGATTCAAAAGATTTTATTAAATATACATTTCTTGACATTCCGTGTTTACTTGCAGTAACCACAAGAGATTAAAAAAACCTTTATAAGAGATTGCGATCACTGGTAACTCGACAGTAAAATAAGATAGTGAGCACAGTAAGCGGTCAAACGCAAAAATCTAACTCCTAGTGTTAGTAATTGGATAGAACACTTTTTGGGGTCCTACCGTCACAGCTTCAGATCTTTTTATTTCTATTTACTTATTTTTTAATAAACTTATTTATTTTTGTGCGTTCAGGGTTTTAGTAAATTTGTGTTCCGGGTTTTAGTATTCCGGCATTCCGGCATTTCGGCATTGCTGGTTTTAGTACATGCCCTGATATGCGGATATACGGACGGAAGTACAGTTCCTATATTGTAATCTTAAGCTTTTAACAATATGAACTTGATCAAAGAGATTACAATAGTAATTACAAAAGAATAACTGAAGGTGTGACACTAAAAGCATGAAACGACTTGGTAAGAGCAAATAAAGTTATCCCAATTTCTTTACAAACCATCACAACAGCAAGTTAGAATGCGATTGATAATCTAAAGCTTTTGTAGTATGCAAAAAAAAGGCTAATAACGATTCTATATACGGAAACTAAGCCAAGTAGAAAATCTGCTAACTCAAAATTCAAGCATTTTTTAAAGTCAAAAAATAAAAAAAATTACATTTGAAATGAAAAATCACTAAAGTCAAGGAATTGTATGATCTAGGGGTTTCGTATCAACCTTTAAAATCTTTCAAAATCAAAATTGACCAACCTTGAATGCAAAACTTTGGAGAGCTCTTTTAGCGAAGACGGTTCAGTGACTCTCCACCACCCGTACTGCATCTCTACAGATAAAAAATGTTAAACACTTTTAGATACAAAGAAAACTCTCAGCATGTGTCATATTAAGACAACAAAATAAATTGCTAAATATTATACTGAAATAAAATCAATAAATTCAGACTTTTATATGTCACGTTAAATTTAACACATTAATTTGTACGATCTATTACAATTTATCTTTTTAATTGTAAGGAAAATTATATTCATTTTGAAATCATTGTTAACTCCTGTTATTTTGAATCTGTAATTGCACAATTTTGATTAACCAATCTTATAGCGGAAAAAGCAAAAACAGCCAATCAAAGTGAAGAAAAAAGTGATGCGAAAACTCCCACATGATCAGTAAATTTTTGATATTTTATTGCTGCAAATTACAAATTTGAATGCTTCTTTGGCTTAAAAAATACTTCGAAGTGGATATAACTAATTGGTAATTGAACTGATAGAAGTGCAAGTTTGTCCCGAAATCATACTTATGACTTCAGGTCAAACTCGTCATATCTAAGATTTTCAACCAAACAACGCTCTACTCGGTGCACTTACCATTGTATATTAAGCTTTATTGTTGGACAGGATACCTTAATAACTTACATCAATCTAATAATGAAAGACGTAACTATATATACTTCAAATAACATGTTCACAAGCGAATCTATTTATTCAAATTTGAGAAATGAGCAACATGTTAAAGCAAGAAACAATTTAAAATAAAATCAATGATCACAAAATGGATTTTCGTTCTCTTAATCGTGTTGTCTCTAAGGGTGTTGAAGCAAGTGTAACCAACGTGAAATATCTTACCCGTGGGGACTGGAGCTGGTTCTTGACGAAGAGATTCCAAAACTTGCTTCTTCAATTCTTCAAAAGGTAATGAGTTAGTTGTTAAACTAGCAGTACTGTATGCAGAAGTAGCCATTGCTACGCTCTTTTCTGGGGAAGAGCATAATAGAGTCTTGTTGATTCGGCCACCTATCAATGACTGTCCTTGTAATGCTGAAAGGGGTGAGCCAGATCCAAGAGCAGTTATAAGCTCCTGGTTCAAAGCGGGAGTAGATGTTTTTGGTGGTCTCCCTGGAGGGCGAGTTATGGCTTGTGCATTGATGAAATCGAGACTCTGATCCTTCTTGCTGTATGTTGGAACAAATCTACCACTGTGTGGAGTGTGAGATAAGGTAAGCGATGACTCGTCACAGGGCATTCGAGGAATTACATTGAACCAGCACTTAACCTCCGAAGAACCTTTCTGTTTAATGAACATACTAGATGGTGCAGCTTCAGAATTACTTGAACCAGCGTAACTGTTAGTCTCTGCAGCCATGTTATTAAGCTTGATCGAAGACTTCATAAAACAGTTTGTATCTTTAGAAATACTCCCCTTTGAACTTCCATGAACTTCACTATTACTTGCCATATTACTGTTCAAGTTTGAGTGAATGATTGAAGGTGCTTCCGTACCACAGAAACTATTTGAAAAATTTTCAGCAGAAATATTAAGCAGTGATGATTTTATTGGTGGAGATCGAAACGGTGGAGACCTTAAAGGAGACTTCACAGTTTTCTCCTCTTTCGATTTAATGACACTTTTAGAATGACCTTCTCCATTTGTGAGTACATCCTTCATTTCAACATCTTCAAATTTCAATGCGTAATTTCCACTGCTAACTTCACTCTTAATATCAGCATTATCTTGTTCCTCTTTTTTCAGATCTGTTATGAATTCCTTCTCTGCACTTTCTAGACCCTCGACGTATACACCTCCAGCATGAGGGAGAATCCAGTAGCGCCTTTTGAAACGATCTTGCCCCAATGAGAGAGCTCTCAAAGAATGAGACGATGTAAACAGCTTAGACCTGAATGAAGAGTGTTTCTGAAAATAAAGCCACGTACAAAGCCATTTTTAGATAGATGTGGCAACTGAGAAAATAAATAAAACACTTTTCTGAATAGCACTTAAACTGTTCATAACGTAGAATTCTTGAAAGCAATGAGTATGAAATTTAAAGCTGTGCATGAAATGCCACAGTGTCTCAAATGTTGCTTAAAATGTCGGTACTAAGCTTGATATCCTAGAATATGCACAAATAACAAAAATTAGATATCTTAACTGGCATAACTAGAATGCTGCTGAAAAAATATAGCAAAATAGTTTCTGTTTATCAGGATGCCTAAATTGCGTGCAACTCTGCAACTGGTTTAGGCGCCATTAAATCATGTATATCAGTTGAAGGGTAAATTAGCTGAAGTTACCCAGCAAATGAACACAGTAAGTGAACAACGTTTGTAAAGCGACCAAAAAAAACAAAGCGGGCGCATGAGAAACAATTCTGAAACACATCAAGTCAATTGTATTCCAAACGATTCAGAGCATTTCAAACTCCTTAATCGATGCTCTATACTTCCGCACCTCGTAATAGATTCTATAGAACTTTGTAAATGCATTTTCAAGTATTTTAAGCCCATGTTTCTCATTTCTGTAGAAAAGTACTTGTTTTGTGTGTTAAATTTTTTCTTATCAGTGCAAATTCTAGCATATCTCACCTTTTATCCATTTTTATCCATTTTATCTCTTACGTTTAAACTGATTTTAATATATATTCACTGTTTTTACATAATTTAACCACTTTGAGAAAGGCCGTAGAATGACTGGCGATGAAAGCTCAGTTATATAAGTTTTCATCCAGAGATCGTTTTTTTCTAAAAAAGAGTTTTTTTATACATATCTCACCAGTTGAGATATATCATACACGACGTCTTATCTTACCTTCTCTAGTTTCTTCAGTTTCCTTTCCAACTCTTCCTGAGTTGTCGGCTCTGTGTCATCCTTACGTATAAATAACCAACTCACAATTAGACGAAAAAAGACAACACAACTCTGTTAACATACATCCCAATTCGTTCAAACCACTAATCTTCACACTAATCTGATATTCGTTCACAATTTCATAAATTGATAATTTGTACATTAGAGCCTGGGTACTAGTCCCTGAATTGTTATACTTACAAAATATGATTAATATAAAAAGATAATATTTAGAATAGCAAAACTCCAATGTTTGACGTTAGAAGGTTCAATAGTTAACAAGATATGCTGTTTTAAAATACAAGAATTTCTAAAGAAATGTATGGCATCCGACACTATGTCAAGAACTGTCCAGATACCATACATTTCTTTAGTAATTCTTGTATTTCAAAACAGCTGTGTTTCGTTAAATGTTGATCAGTAACAATAAGTGTCCAGATACCATACATTTCTTTAGTAGTTCTTGTATTTCAAAACAGCTGTGTTTCGTTAAATGTTGATCCGTTTAATAACATCAAACTTTGGGAATTTGCTATTCAAAATGAGGTCTTTCTTTTTATATTAGTCATATTAGTAAGTATAAAACTTAAGGTATGAAATCCGGCAATAATGAAAATAATTTTCTAACTGACATTTCAAATTGTTGTCCTTCATATGATAGTCAACTAAAATCAGCTTTGAAAGGAGAAAGAGCAACTTCAAACACGTATTGTAGAATTTAAAATCTAAATCATAAAATCTTACATCATCGTCATCTGATTCATCACTGGAGCCAGAAGCACCGCCACCTCCTTCGCTGTCTTCATCTTCGTCATCTTCATCATCATTCTCCTCGTCTTCATCATCTTCTTCCTCTTCATCATCATCGTTCCCAGCATTGCTGCCAGCCATTGGTGACGAGGCGAGGTTGCTGTTTTCTCCTTCAGCGTTTGCAGAAACATCCAATCTTGGTCGGCCAGGCTGCTTCTTCACCTTCACGACGGGGTACTTTTCATTCTGAATAGCCTTCAGTCTGCCAGAGAATGAGATTATTCTAGCTCACCTGTTTTCAATACTAGAAATTAGTATTTTCCAACATAATGGCTATTACACATCTGATTGGCTCCCTAACCTCGGGCTATTCGTGACAGTCCGAGGTGACAATTTTCGGGAGTTAGCGAAAACAGTGGCGGCTACTTTGCATTTTACAGAAGTGTCAAATAACTATTTACAAGAACTTCTAAATAGCTCAATACCCCAGAAGACAAAAAAAACTACTAAGTATGGAATGAAAATATTCAATGGTAAGTTACATGCATTAGAAAACAGAAATATTGCTACTTTTTCATAGATTTTGTTACGGATACAAACGAGAAAAATTCATTTGTTTAGCATCTCCAAATTATCTATTTATATTTATTTTTGGCCCAATATGTTGGAAAATACTAAAACTATTAGACCTCTCTTAACAGTTCCTGAAAGGTAACCAAGCTTCTACATGAAACTGAGACTTAGGGTGACCTGACACAGTTAAAAAAGTGGAAATAATTATCATAAGAAAGAATTTCCACATCTCTAACTGTGTCAGGTCACCCTAAGCCTCAGTTTCATGTAGAAGCTTGGTTACCTTTCAGGAACTGTAAAATGGTGTATTACCACTTATTAACTGGGAACAAGGGAAACACTGTTTTGTAATCTTGAGACCACCGGCTCTCGAGGGACCGCAGAACATACTGTTTTCCCGAGGTTAAAGTCGATAAGCATTTTGTTTTATACCAAAGATTAAAAATGAACAAAAATGTAGCTTTTAAAGATTTTCTTTATCAACCAGACCTGTCGGGCTTGGTGAAAAAGGCTAAACTACTTTAAATTACTAATTACTTTAAAACTTAAATTGGAATCTTAAATAGATACACTTCAACCTATCAAAAACTGATTTTGAAGTTCATGAACCATTTTTTTCAAAAAACAACACACAAACAGAAACATAAAAATACGTTTAACTTGTTCTCTAAAAATGTTTTATACAATAATTTTTATCTACAAAGTACTGCAATATACATATATTGTTTTGTAGAATCTGATGGATATTTGAACATTCTAAGTTTAAAACTGGAAAATGCAAAATCTAATACCACGTACTTCCTTATTCTCCCTTCAATGATCCATTTGTCCCTCCTGAGATTAGACATATGGTCTATGCTTCCTTCAATCTCTCTACAAAATAGTTGATAATGAGTTAAAATGATGATATCCTCAGACTTTCATGTTATATATATTTTAGCCTTCCAGTTGTTACTCACCCACAAACCGTCCTGCTACACAGAAGCTCATTACAGAGAAAAGACAGCACCTGACCTTTCTGCACAGGTGACAAGGCTTGAAATGGAAGTTCTTCTAAAGCATCTGACAACTGGAGCATGTTGAAAACACAAAACAATTCTTAGTGACATTTTCTGAAACATCTTATGCACATAAAACAATCGCATCCTTTGCATGTCAAACAAAAAACATGCAAATGTCAAAGTAAATCTTGGCAAAAATTCTTTTCAAAACGTATTTAAAAATAAACTTTAACTTTCTACCTCATGTGGTTCTGCATTTCTTCCCCAAATGAACAGACGCAAGATCTCTGACAATGTGTTTTCATTCAATTCAGCTTTGGATAAATGGACACCAAGCGAAGTATACGCCTGTAATAACAAACATTGAAGACTGAATTTGATACAAAACGTAGTAGTAGTAGCAGTAGTCGCACTAGTAGTAATAGTAATAGTAGTAGTAAAGTAGTAGTAAACCTTTATTTCCAAACGGGTAAAATATCTTCAGTTAAAAAACTGTTTTACAAGACATCCGTTATTTACAATGATACAAAACATGAAATTGCTTATCTATCTACATCTAAAAAACAGTAATATATATTATTGTGATAACTATAAAATGTAAGGGGGACATCAGGAATCAGAGACTATGAACTACGATCAGTTAAATCAAAAAACTTAGCATTTCTTTCGTGATTAGGCAAGTTGTTCCAAAGTATTGCACCACTGTAGGTCAATGATTGTTTAAAACAGTCGGTTTTTGGAAAAGGAACCGCCAATTTATTTTCATCATCTCTTAATTTTATGGAAGTGGTCCGTTCTTTCCTTTTGAAAAAATCCTGTGTATATTTTTGTTGTTTTCCCATTCAATGTTTTGATTAAAAACTTTTTTTTGAGAGAGAAGCGCCTTTGTTTTAGTGATTCCCAATTAAGGCTTGCAAGTATATCACTGGAACGTACCTCTGACACTTTCAGCGCTAAATGTGACGGTAGTATCATCTGCATACATCGCTACAGATCCAGTGTTGAAGTAATTAGGCAAATCATTAACGAACAACAAAAAGAGTAGAGGGCCAAGAATTGATCCTTGTGGAACGCCACAGTTTAACGGGAGTTTACAAGAAAGGTGGCCATTTACAAAACAGCTTTGACTGCGGTTATAGCAGCAGTAGTAGTCGTAGTAGTAGTAACAGTAGCAGTAATAGCAGTATTAGAGGTAGCAGTAGCAGTATTACGTCGTTCTGTCGTATTACGTAATAGTATTATGTAGTAGTAGTAGTAGTAGTAGTAGTAGTAG
>JAOBRB020346438.1:0-10680 GCA_027575285.2 Zoanthus pulchellus | reverse complement strand
TATCAGTGTGATCAACTATTTCTATACAATCTCTATCCACAGAGCTATCAGTGTGATCAACTATTTCTATACAATCTCTATCCACAGAGCTATCAGTGTGATCAACTATTTCTATACAATCTCTATCCACAGAGCTATCAGTGTGATCAACTATTTCTATACAATCTCTATCCATAGAGCTATCAGTGTGATCCTGGGGGATAAGTGGAAGAGGATGAAAATGGAAGAGAGAAAGCAGTACGTGATAGAGGCAAAACAGCTCGCTGAGGAGCACAAAAGAATAAACCCTGATTGTTGGAAGAGAAAGCGAACTCAGGTAAGACGACATAAGAAAACATTTTGAGTCTGCCGGGACGCCGTTGTTCAGAAATTGACTGACTTCAATTAACTTTAATCCTACGTTAAGTCAAAGTTTAAGGAGTTAATTCCTCGGAAAGGTGAATTTAGAATGATAATGTAATGATGTTATTAAGCAAAAAAGTCTTTGTCCAAATACTCATTTACTGGACCGAGGGAGACAGTTAGGTTTGTGGTCCAAAGCACGCCCATGCACGTGATGTCTTCTCGTCCTATAAGGACATGACAAAGGGAGTTTGGTAGTTGATAAATAACAATAGAAGTTAGTAGTTGAGAAATAAAATATATTCTCCGTATTTTCTATGCTTGTTGGAAACCATGGCAAATTTATTGAGAATTTGAGTGCAGCTCAGTTAGAAGCTGGGGTGTAAATATTCTTTTAGAAAAAGACAACGATTATAGATTATAATCGAATCGCATGTCAATTTTGTTCCTTTCGTGAAATTATAAATACACACAACGAGGAGACAACCATCTTATATTCGTGCTTCATAGCACAAGGAAAGAAAACGCTCTTATTAACCAGTCAAAACGCACGAACGCAATTCTAAACCAATTTTAAAACGCGTTGACACCTTCACTATTGGTAATAAACTGACTTATTTGATCTTGGTTCTTTCAGGGAAGACATCAAATTCCAAGCTGTAGAAGATTCTGACGAAATCTCATCAAGAAAAAAAATGCCAGATATAATATATGTCTCACTTCATTTTACCGTCAAGGCATAGTGATAAATGATTATATTTCATTGGGTTCAGAAAAACATTTTGATGGGTTTCTTTGAATATGATTAGCTAACACCTTTCGCTGCTCAATACGCAATAGACTCTTTTTTATGAGAACTTCAGGTTGAAAATCAGCCAGAATTTAAGAACGTGTTTGGAATAAAGCCGAGGCTGAGGAATGGCCGACAACTTTCTTTTGTTACATTAAAGCACAAAATCATAGAATCGGCAAATAGTTTTCAAAACTAAATCACATAAAAATGTTACGAGAACAATTTCTTATTTTCTTTTTTTGCAAATCAAATATCAAAGCTCGTCTTTTCTTAGACCATTCCAGTGTCTGGATAACAACCAGTTACTAAATTTTGTTTCGTAAGCTAAGCAGAATAGCTATAATGTACACTTTAGCCAACTAAAAACCAATAACAAAGTTCAATTTTATATTTTGAAAACGTTTGTGGCTAAAATCCCAAAATTACTTAAGAACATTCAGCGTCGGCCCAAAACTAAGATGTCCTTATAAAAATGAGTTACAATGCAAACGCTAGAATATCATCTGTGATTGTTCCTATCTACGTTTTGTTAGGCGTATCAACCATGCCGAAATACATATTAGAAGTCTAAGTTTCACCCTTACGTTTTAAACATGTTTGCTTATGACAAAAACGTATTGTTTCTTATAAGAAATGTTTACTGTTATTTATCCGTTGTAGGATATTTTGCACGCGTGCATACAACAGCACTGGGTTTTACTACTGCAATTTATAAACTATATTTTGGTGTTTTGTTTTGTTCATTGAAAGTTACAAAATCGCTGTCTTGCCAAATATTGGTGCGGTTAGTCTTATAGCCATGAAATGGTAGCGACGGTGAAGTCCTCTAGTGAATTGTACTTGTTGAAATTTGTAAATAATGTTGTGTTGAGTTATTTTTGGTACACTGAATAAATTATTGAAATTTTGAAAACTGACTTTTCTTTTGCTTTACCAATCTGATCCCTGAAGAACAGTTTTTTAACTTTATAAACTTACCGTAAACGCTCTAATAAATTTCACGCCTTCCAGTTGAGGGGGGGGGGGAGAACTTTATTAGAGAGGGGGGCTTATTTAAAACTTTTCGATAAAAACAAGTCAGTAGTTTTTAAGTCAAAAGCAGTCATTGAAGTACTTAAAACTCAACTAGACAAGAAAATTCAGACCATCTCCCACATGTTTGTTTTGGCCTTTTCATTTCTTTAGGGGAAAAGGGGTGGGGGGACTTATTACAAACTCGAGACTCTAGATGGGGCTTGTTTGAAAGAATGGGGGCTTGTTAGAGCGTTTCCGAAATACACCATTCTGAAAAATTTTTTAACTGCCGTGTTTTCACTACGGTGTAAAAGTTATACGTTTTTAAAACTGTTTCTATAGAAACACCGACGCAGCTTTCCTTATAAGACCATAAGCTATTGGAATCTATAACCCTCCACTCACCCAGCTGGCGCACGTGTTTGGAGAAAGATTCCGGAGACACTGATAGGTCATACATTTTCACTTCCGTATATGTTGCAGAAAAGCTCGCTTTGGAATTGGTTCAAAAACAATAATTGAAACTGAAGATCATTGTTTTTGAACCAATTGCAAAGCGAGCTTTACTGCAACATATACGGAGTGAAAATGTATGACGTATCATTGCCTCAGGAATCTTTCAGGTTTTGTTGGTCCAATGTGATGGACAAAAACGCTATGAAAACGTTAGTGTGAATGAAGATCTTTCATTGCGTTCTCGATAAAATGAAAACGGAGGCTTTCAAAAACGCTTTATTGTTTGTCATGGCCTAAATCGCTTTGAAATCTTTCAACTTGTTTGAGCTACAGCGACTCTTAGGAAAGCGAATTTCTTTGCTTAATTTTTTTATTTGTAAACAGCATCCTCCATGATTGAAATATCATCAGTGGTTAGAGAGCTCCTTAGGTAGTAATTGGTTGCAATTGAGTCACGAAATCCGCTATGAAATAGTTATATATTAGATCAATTCACCCCTGACTCACCTCCCCTGTCACATTCATCTTCTTCCCAACCCCCCCTCCCCCCTCACCAGTTCTCCCTTTCATTATTCGTCCTTGTGAGGCACACAGATTAGAATTTAGGCTGGATTTGAATTGCGATCTATTGGATGACACTGAGTTTGTATACACAATAAACATAAAAGGATTCACACGTTCATGAAATGTCATTGAATTCGAAAATGTACTTTCCTGGCCTATTATAGTCATGAAAATTTGGAAAAGCGGCCAAGAATATAGAAACGTTTTGGATTTTTGTTTTTTTTAGCTATGTTTTTTGGTGAATAAAATCTTTATGTACTTGCAAAAGTGCCAAGAAAACGCCGTTGTTAAACGGACGTTGTACTGAATGCTCTGCATACGTGAAGTATCGAAAAATTTAATTTGCAACTAATTTGCACTTCATTAACAAATTTGAGAAAAACGTTCATGCACGTTGCACTGTCTTTCAGATTTCAGAGGGCTTCATTTACATTTAAAGTTGGATTAAAGTGCAAGTACGCAGCTATGTTATCGATGATTTATCGATTTCTCAATATTTCTGGGTCATGGGAAATGGCATTTGCTCATAAAAAATTATGAAAATCATTGAATTTCATTCCTCATTCTCAGAAAAAACCCTGCAATATGTATTCAGTTTTGGTGAAAAGCGGTTTACAGAATTTATCTTACATCTCCTAGAGTGTCTTACACTATCTACCTGCTTTATACATCAGAGACAACTGCGAGTGTTTTGTTTTCAAAGAGTTGCTTTTCTGAATCCCATTTCATTTATATTTGTTAGAAATCACATTTTTGTTGCAGCGCGTAATTAAAACAACTAACTCTGAAAATAGTCTGTTAGATCATTGCTGTTAGTAGCTTGTGATGCTAAGATTTTGCGCGTTCTTCGCCATCTCATTTGACAAAAAATAAACAATCCAAAACGCACCAACCACAATGGTAACGCAGCCAGTACATTAATGTTTTTTAGTAGTTTAGCTTAGATTAAGTAAAAGTTCAACAGTTTCTTATAAGCTTTTGATTAGATTTTTCGCTAAAATTCAAATTACCTTGCCATTCTCTGTAAATTATTCCTGCAGATTCCTCGTTCCTAAAGAATATGTGCGTTGTAAAATCGAGGACAATAGTGGACGGGTAATCTGAAGCTGCTCCAGATTTTTTATAGAAATCAAAAACTTACAGCTAAAATCTGTCTCTATAAGATTGAAAACAAAACCTCCAAGCTTGTGTATTGATGTGCAAATAGCTAAACGAAATAATTTACAAACATTTAACAAAGCTGAATATGAATCTTATCTAACAAGTTCAAAGCTTATAAAAACTTGTTGATTAGCATTATCTTGTAAGTGGTTCGTTGTCTTCTGGTCTTGTTTCAGTTCTGGCTTCACAGACGAACACCTCCAACTTTGTACCTCAACTGCTGAAAGAAAGGACATTGGCTAAAACAGTTAGACCTTTGCGTCTTCACTGATTAGGACGTTCAACCGTAGGCTCAATCTCTCAATCTAGCTCTCTGTCGAGGGAGATAAAAGGACCCACACACCGCTCCGTTTAGCGGACTTTCTAGGACCCTTAAACTGGTAAAACCTGTATATATTTGTAGAGCGCTTACAGCTTTATAGGATAAGCGCTATATAAATACTGTAATAATAATAATAATAATAATAATAATAATAATAATAACAATAGTTATCATCATTATTATTACAGTATTAGCTATATCAATCATCAGTCGTCATCATTGCCATCACCACCACACCACTTGGTATAAGCTTAGCTAATAAGGATACTATACTAGTTTCTCCTGTAAAAGGTTTGAGGTCGCTTCCCTGTTGGACTAACACTTTAGGTCTTGATCATCATAATCACCATCATCTCCGTCATCATAATCACCATCATCTCCGTCGTCATAATCACCATCATCTCCGTCATCATAATCACCATCATCTCCGTCATCATAATCACCATCATCTCCATCATCATAATCACCATCATCTCCGTCATCATACTCACCGTCATCTCCGTCATCATAATCACCGTCATCTCTGTCATCATAATCACCATCATCTCCGTCATCATAATCACCGTCATCTCCGTCATCATAATCATCATCCTCTCCGTCATCATAATCATCATCATCACCTTCATCACCTTCATCATAATCACCATCATTTCCGTCATCATAATCACCATCATCTTCGTCATCATAATCACCATCATCTCCGTCATCATAATCATCATCCTCTCCGTCATCATAATCATCATAATCACCATCATCACCTTCATCATAATCACCATCATTTCCGTCATCATAATCACCATCATCTTCGTCATCATAATCACCATCATCTCCGTCATCATAATCACCATCATTTCCGCCATCATAATCACCGTCATCTCCGTCATCATAATCACCGTCAGCACCTTCATTATAATCACCATCATCTCCGTCATCATAATCACCATCATCACCTTCATCATAATCACCGTCATCTTCGTCGTCATAATCACTATCATCTCCGTCATCATAATCACCATCATCTCCGTCATCATAATCACCATCATCACCTTCATCATAATCACCATCATCTCCGTCATCATAATCACCATCATCTCCGTCATCATAATCATCATCCTCTCCGTCATCATAATCACCATCATCACCTTCATCATAATCACCATTATCACCTTCATCATAATCACCATCATCTCCGTCATCATAATCACCATCATCTCCGTCATCATAATCATCATCCTCTCCGTCATCATAATCACCATCATCACCTTCATCATAATCACCGTTATCTTCGTCAATCATAATCACCATCATCTCCGTCATCATAATCACCATCAGCACGCATATGTGGACTTTCAAAGACAGCAACAAGGAACACTATATTTCCTGGAGCATTCTCTCTTCGCGTCCGCCATAAAACAACTCAAGTAAGAGATTTAACTTCTGCCGACTCGAATTATGTAATTTACATTATATATAACCGACACAATAGTAAACTTTGTTTTCCGTGGTGGTCACGAAACCGGTTTGTAGGGATAAAAGTGTGATTGATGGTTGTTTTCTTCCAAAATATATACAAAATCAGTCAATTTCGCATTCATTCTTACAAGCCTGTTTCGTAAACGCCCACTCATCAGCGGAAGAGATCTATTCATATAAAGTAACTACAACCCTAAACTGCCGATATTAGCACATTAGTGTGTAAATCTCTTTTGGGAGCGATGAATACTGTGCCCTATACAGATAACAAATTTAATTCTTTTTACAATATCCGCAGTCACAGGAGACAAAAAATCTCAATACGAGTATTTTAGATTAAACATCATGTATCACATTTGATCTTACATTTTCAGAAGAGGTTACCAAGCGTTCATCAACGATTTCATCCGTTATAATCGGAACTTTGATAACTAGGTTCCCTTGCACACTGCGTTGGTGTCCTGTATATCCGGTTACCTGGTAATAAACACGTGCACGATACACTCAGAATTTTCGAGTTAAACACGATTCTGTCAGGTAAAATGAAGTACCTTGGCCGGTTAAGAAAAAACATTCCAGAAAATACAGAGTTTAAACAAAAAATAGTATTGAGAAAAAAATATAAAATGCAATGGACCTTTCAGAGCAGAAAACATTTTTCGTGTTCATCTGGGCTAAAAAACTATTCCATGGATTAAATCTGTCCAACCCTTTTCCCTCAAAGTCAAATAGTCTCCTAAATCTAAGCTAGCTAAGCATGGTAAAATCCTTTACAAACCTAGTGGCCCATAGAGGGGGCGCTTATCTCCGGTTTCCATAGTGTTAGACGGATGAGAGTCTTTGACTCCCCCTGGACGGGACACTAATCCATCCCAGGTTAGCTCCCAGCAAAGGCTGATACTCATTTACCTACCCTGGAAGGATGGAAAGCTGAGTTGGCTTAGGCAGAAAAGAAGGTCACACAAATATTCGAATCATGGCAAGCTGTTGGGGTCGAACTGGGGACCCTGTGGTTGGAAAGCAGAGATCTTACCAACTGTGCAAACCATGTCCGTCCAGTCTCCTAATTTTACGTAGAGGAAATAACCTTTGAAATTGAACTGAATTCATATTTACTCGTTAGCTTTTTCTGTGAAAGATGTTATTCAAATATTTATTGATTAAAAACTTTCATCCGTTATCGCTTTTCTTGACCACCATTTTACAAAGTGGCTCATATATCAAAAGAGTATACTGAAGGCAGTCGTAAAGCTTATAGAGACAAAGATAAACAAAAGGAAAGCCGCTGACCATTCCTTGAGCATCGGTGAAAACGGTAGCAGTGGGCTGGCTTCTTGTGACCTCTTTCTCCAGGGTAACATCGACCAAACCATTCCCAGAATTTGTGATGTTGCTCTCACTTCTGTCCTACAAAATTAAAAGAACTTACATGGTTCTTAGACGATACATTATTAACCTACATTACAGCCAGTAGCTCTTAATAAATAACTAGTAAGATAACAATAAATAACTGGTAAGATACGACAGCCATAGTTTTACTTATTTTTAAGTTTGAATTTATTATCATAATTATTACTATTATCACAATTATTATTATTATTATTGTTATAATTATTTTGCAGTAGACACATCTGAATGCAGCTTTAAATACTAATACAAAAGGCCCCAAAGCCTAAACTATGAACTAGTCTCTACTAAATATTACTTCTTATTAAAAAAAACATTGTGTAATTAGACAGTTTTTTGCGAAATCTATTTAAGAATTATTATCTATGTCCCTAGGATATCCTATCTTGTTGCAATATTAAACTTCCTAGCGATATTGAGGCTCCCTGATATCCCTGCCTTTTGAAACTCATCTCAGGATAGGGTCCCCCTTGTTGCCAAATATCTTCTTAATACTAGATCTCACGCTTGCTGAACATCCTCCCAAAACGTCAACCACAATGTTGTGTTGCTGTACACTGTACACAGCTTGCCAAGCTAGATTTCGTTGTTTTCTCCTTGTTCTTTAAATCTCTGTTTGAAATTTATGGGCAACTCGTTTCTAAGAAAACAACCCTCTTTTCCTTGTATACCAGCTTCGCATGTATTCTAATACATCGTACTTCTATACTTTCTGCATACAAGGGGAGGTCCCAGTAAGCTTTTACTTTCTCGTTCTCATAAAGGGCCTTGGGTTCAGCAAACGCCAATACCACGGTGGCACCTTGTCAACAAGCTCAACAAGTCGAAAAAAAATTATCTTCAAGGCAGCGTTGAGACGCGCTAAATATTTTGTCTGTACCAGAGCACTACATCCAGAAAGAATATGGCCCTGTTTCTCTGGTTGCTTTCTATATAGGCGACACATCACATCCGAATCAGTCTGTAGAACATTCTTTCTCTCGATGATACACTCTCGTTGGCAGCTTCTGTTTGGAACAGCTCTTGCATGGCTGAGACGGTGTGATTATTATCATTATCATGAACATCATCATCATCATTATTATTATTGTTATAAAAGTAACTTTTGTCAGGGGGAGGCCCTGGGCACAATAGTTAACTTTATCAAGCTATTGTGCCCTAGGTCAGGAGCCCATAAGTAGGAGCGAGCAACTCCCATAAGAGACCTACGTAACTGCATTTCTACGAACTGGTTCATTTTTAGATCACTTTTAGCGGAAAATTTCAATAGAAGCTCCGGTCGAGGAGAATCCGACATTTCATACAAAATAACAGTGACGTTATTAATTAAACATGGACGTTATGTAACCGGTTTGAATTCACGAGAACTGAACTAAAAATAAGTCGGTTCCTAAAAACACCGTGACACTAGAACAATGAAGGTGCTCGCTCCTACTTATGGGCTCCTGGTTAAATTAGATCGAGTTGATTTAATTGCTTGTTTTAACCATACTGATTATTATGTTCATAATGAAAATCAACAAAACCAGATTAGGTAGAATAGTGATAGGCTGGAGTAAGTGGCTTTCCGGCAAACAAGATCAATTGTTGTCCTTCGTTTTTCGTTTTGATTGACAAAAAATGTATTCAGGAATTGGTAACTAATTGCTTTTTTAAGAAAGTTGATTTATTTGAAAAGCGTAAAATGTGCCACTTACATTCAAATACGTTACGTAATTATGGACTATAACTAATAAACAAACACAAGACTGAAGACAGAAAGCAAAACTTATAATGTTTTACAAAGCTATCCATTATCTAGTAGATCTCCCACTGCCAAACCATCTTACCCCATTACCAGAAAAGACCACACAGCAATATCACCCGAAGAGATATTATGCACTGAATGCAAACACAAACAATTATAAAGATTTTCCTAGTACAGGAAAGCCTGACCCCAGAAATCCAGGCCCATTTATCCAATTTTAGACTTTCTCTTAGCAATTTGTATTAGTGACATTGTTTTTGCGGATTAAAATTGTAAAAGTAAAGTAAAAGTTCAAGATATCAAACGATATATGTTTGCCAGATACCTTGCTAATGTTATCTTGAATCATTTGGCAGTTCAGCAGACGTCCACGTGACAAAGGTTTCGGACCCAGTTCACCATCAATGTGGTCCTCCGATTCAGAGTGATAACCGTTATCGACCTATTAACAATTGAAGACTTCAGAGTTGTTCCCACAATACCAGGACCAGGTTTATTCCTAAACCAGTTTCCTTAAAAAATGAAGCTGAAAACAAACCAGCTCAGTACTCGGAAAAGTTTACGCATGCACTAAACCTAGGCTAGAAACGTGCCCTTTTTAATTTTGAAAAAGAGACGACTTTCATTTTATATACCAATTAAAAACCGGGAGTGAGGTGATTACAGGGAAATCTCATGCAAACCGAGTGGCGTATTGCCGTATTAACCGATTGATACCAAGGTCAGTTCATCAAGACCAAGGTCTGAGATTACCCTATAATGACCGAACGGACGAGGTCAATAAATTATTCATTATTTATCTTTTTTACGATTTTTGTCATAATCAGAAATAATTTTTAATTTCCTGTTGGGCGCGCCGTAACAGCTCATGTTCAAACGAAACCACGAGCGATTTGAACAAAATAACAACTATGATTTATCAACAAGTTATTTATCAGATGGTTTTTTATTTATCAAATGACTTTTTACATTTTTTTTTATAATCGGAAATAATTTTTCATTTCCGGTTGAGCGTGCATAGCGCAAACATAATGACCGCATATTACATTTACAAGAAAATCTTGACCGGTCATTATGAGATGACAACTAATCAGATTACGAGAAATTTTTAAGCCATATAATAAGTATATAAAATACCCGAAAGAAATTATCATTTATATTAAAAAATGGAGCAAATGAATTCTGGAATAATTTGTATTTAAACAAATTTCCGTCTCAATATTATGTAAAACTGATGTTACAAGAAGATCAGTAGAGAGGGATAAAGTTGTCGTTGATCGAAAGACCACAGTGCAGTTTCGCTTTTCAAGCTTTTACAATGAATGATATTATAGCTTATTTACTCAAACTTGTCCCACCTAAAGATCTTTCATGTAAACAGCTGTAGTAACACAAATATAT
>JAOBRB020346327.1:0-10682 GCA_027575285.2 Zoanthus pulchellus | reverse complement strand
GATATAGTCGATGATAGTTGGCTCTCTCCTAACTATCATCAACATTTTACCAACTATCATTCACATGGTCAAACGGCTAAACAAGTTCGCAATATTTGACGATAGTCGATGATAGTGCATGATAGTTGGTGGTCAAACGGAATCGCGCGCATCAGCTATCGTGGACTATCGTCAACTATCATCAACTATCATCGGCCTCTTGACCAGGGCTTCACAACTAGTCGTCGAAAACGAATGGGCTATTCAAACTTGTCCACATGGCCGAGAGGTCTAAAAAGGATGTATATATACAATCAAATTATCGATGAAATCCTCTGATATTATAGCAAAACGGGGTTCGTTTTTATTTCGATCCGCCATGTTTTATTTGCTAGAGGCTATCAGAAATTAAATCTCTAGTAGAGTAGCCAATCAGAATGTAGGATGCGTGTTAGACCGTTTGTAGATTAATACTTACTTAATATTGAAAAATTACTCTTTCTAATTATGTCGTAACTTTCATTTTATCAGACAAGAATGAACTATTAAAGTATTTAAAGGAGCAATACAGTGCTGTGGTCATGCAAGTGAGTATTGTCTTTTAAAAGGAATGACACTCGTTCCTGGTCAAAAAATTACAAAATTTCTTTGAAAATAGAAAAAAAGACCCATTTTAATTGCCTGACTGAACAACATTAGCGTGAAGGGCAAAATATTCCCGTTGAGGTTGAGATTAATAAATGACTTGCAAAGTAAATGACATAGCTCTCAGGAAAATCATCAGATGGAGTAGGTGTCTAAGTAACCCACAATGGTCACAACTACTAGCTCGTTTGTTTTCTAGAATCAGTCACAAGAAATGATTTTTAAGAAATTTGTTATTGCTTGAACGTGATGGCGATCTAATAGTTTTCTAACTCAGCAATCTTGCTTTTCTTGCTGCGTTACAAATAAAGTTAGTACAGGTTATTTTATTTCATTCGAAGATACATAATTGTACTGTTTTATCTGTAAACTTGCTTTTAGTTATTTAATATAAAGTTACGAGTCAGCGCGTTGTGAGAGGTAATAGTTTAACTGGCTGTCATCTGTATTATCCACTACCAACCTATGAACAGACTTTTATACGAGCTTTTATTTAAACGGCACAAACGAAAAAAAGTAGGTCCAAATTAGCAAGTACTCAAAGTTCAACGTTTTATCTTAAAAAATGGTAATGAAGATTTAATACACAATTTATACGGAATTTTAAAAGAAAACATATGTCAGTTTCATGCTAACCATCAGATTTTTCTCTATAAAAACAGGCATTTTTTTTGTCTTTAAAAACTCATTAGTGAAACGATTTTTAATACTTAGACCTTAATTTACCGCTCTGCATGGCTGACTTTAAACTGCTCTTTCCATTTCGGCCACATAAACCGCACTATAAATTTTTAACTTACTCAAACAAAGGTTCTACAGTATTGCAGTTGGGATTCGTTTTGTTTTTGCTTGTCAAAACAAACGATCTCCACAAGCTCACTTAATGGAATTTTTTGATTAAAGGTTATTAAAAGTAATTTAATGTTTTATTATTTTTCGTTATTTCATCATGTGTATATGATTATATTATAACAAGGTTTTAATTAACACTTGTAGAACATGGAACAAACACCACCCGATACAGCACAACAACTTATCAAAACAACTGAACACTTCTTAAAACAACGTTTTCCCGACGATTTTAAGGTGAGATAAAGGTGGTGAAGGCAATGATGATATTTATAATAATAATTCTGATGGAAAGTATTATTGTGTTGGTGATGGTGGTGATTGAATGGTAATATTGATAATTTTCTTTATAGTGGTGATAATGATGGAAATGATGATGATGGTACAGATGATGTGATGACAATCGTGGTGATGATACTGACGGTAATAATGACGATCGTGATAATGATGATGGTGATAATGGTGGTGATGATAATGATAGTGATGATCGTGGTGATGATAATTGTGATGATAATAGTGATAAAGGTGGTGATAATAACGAAGGCGATAATGCTGATGATGATAATGATGGTTTTTATTGGGTGATTTATGAGACAAAAAGCCCGTTTTACGAAATGCCTTCAAAAGTCCAACAGCCTTTATGAATCACACTTAGGCGTCGTAGTAGAGGTTGTTAACTTATTTGTGATAGTGCAATGTTAGTTGGATGTGGCTATAAAGATTAACTCAAAGTTAGAAACCACAAACATACTAGGCGCTTATCTTCGGTTTCTGTTATGAATAAATAAGACACAATTTTACCGAGCTCAATTATTTTGTCCCCGGAGAGGATTGAAACTGACAATTCACATGACCAAATAAAGCCGAATGCATAATTTTTACCTGTGATATAGCTTATTTAGCTTTAAAAAGTTATTCTGATTTTGCAGGACTAAATTTGCCTTCCATTGTTTGACAAGGTCTGTAGTGTTAACCTCCTCAAAGTCTTTCTTCAGATTGTCTTTGCACACTTTTGTGCCACCATGTAAATTTTTTTGAGAAATCTATTTTATCAAGACCATTAAAATGTCTTTATATTGTGCATTGGAATTTCGGCCCTCGTGCCACCCTTATAGGACTCCTCATTGTGTATTTATTCAGCTCATCACAATCACTATTCACTTGACCCTCCTAGTTAGCACAATGCCTGTAAATACTATAGTTATTCAGAGACAAGACTGAAAAGCTGTTTGACTATCTTCTGATATTTATGTATCCATGTAACAAACCAACCATCTGTCTTCAATAAACTGGTGCACGTCTACCCCTACATCTTCACTGTTATGGAATACTATACAATGTAAACACTTTCTGCATGTAGGATCGCAGCGACAGAGATCAGAACTGTTAGGATATTCTAATTACTTTCTTTTGAATACGTAATAATAATATAGTCTTTATTTTTCCAGGTCAGCTTAAAATCTAGCAGAGGGGATGCCCCACTGCTAATAGGGGACACCTAACTGCATAATTACAACCTAATAATCTAAAATTGAAATATGTTTACATATATATAAAAAAATATTAAAGCTATTTAAACTATATAAAATTAATAATAAGTATGAAGATCCTAAACTCCTATGGATAACATCGCGTAAAAAAAAAGATTTAAAATCACTTGCATTCATCTGAAAAAAGCTACTATAAGGTTTAGGCAACGTATGCTAGTCTTAAACTACTTAAGACCAGTAACCGATCTATCAATTTGTTTCAGGCCGAAATTAGCTTGATTATCAAAGACAACCTTCTTACCAATCATCACAACTTGAGGGAGAAGTATGAAAACCAGGAATCTGACGAAGCGAAGCAGGCCAAGCTGAAAGAGTAAACTCTCAATGATTATTTTGTATTATTGATATGTAGGGAGACAGGGTGGCCCAGTGGTCAGAGTTGAGGGTTTGAACGTGGAAGACCTGGGCTTGAGTTCCCGTACTCGGACCACTGGATGAATTTTTTCTCGGAGATACCAGGGCTAATTTCACCATACTTTGTAAATAGCCGACTGGTTTGCCTCATACCTGTTGGGATTCTTTACTGTGAGAGAGTGAGAGAGGGGAATTTTAAAGTGATACTAAAAGCCCCCTTTAGGAAATATGTCATTAGTTATATATATTTTTTATCATCATTTGATTTTACCACTTGTATCATGTTTAATGATAAGATATAAGTATCTGTTTAAGTTATAAACTGTTTTTAGCCTGTTGCAGTTAAATACATCGGAAAAAATGGGGACTTTTTTGATACGAAGTGCAAATCTTATTTAATAGCAATTTAGTGATAAATATATAGATTTTACATCTTATGAAAAAAAGAGAATACTTACTGACGTTTCGGACCTTAGTCCTTCGTTGCAGTTAGTAAAACTAACGTCCGAAATGTCAATAAGTGTTCTCCCTTTTTACGGTGTATAATTTACATATTTATCACTATAATGTTTCTTTAGAAAAAGCGACGCAGCTAGTTAGTTTTCTCTTATTTAATAGCACTGTAAGTCGGATGAATTTTTGGCCAATGACAATGTGAGGTTTCAGATAACTATATTTTTTGATTAAAGCGTAGCCTAACGAAGTACGATTTCTCAACTGTGACATTCTTTGTTTCATTCATGACAGATACCATCTTCAGGTTCAACTACGGGTGGAACTCGCCGCAGCCTGTCAGCCCTTGTCGGCAGAGGATCTGTTTGTTGACGAGGTATTTTTAATGATTTTTTAAACAACTCCTTTGATTTTAAGATACCTTGACAGAGCGTATGCCTGACTAATTTTCACTTTTGTTCCGACATTCAGTTGGAGAGCGTGCTTATAATTTTGTAACGTCATGCAGCAAGACAAGTGATTAGCTTATCCGCGTCTGCAGTCTAGTGGTAGCGCTCTAGTGGTTAAGATGATTAGCTTTGGCAGTGAGAAGATCTCTAATTGAGAAAAGCTCTAGGTTAAAAAAGTACTTGGTGAGACATGCACAGATGAAAAAAGAACTAGATGACGTTTCAAGCAATGACATCGTTAATGCTCGAAAGGTTGATTCCTTGGTTTTTGCAACATGCCAAGTTTGAAAAACAAAATATATTTGATTTCTTTTTTCATTCGATGCGATAAGAGTGAGTAGTTTATTAGATGAACCATCTTCTGAATTGCACAAAGCTGCTGTCGTGAAGCATGCTGAAAGTTGTGAGATTTCCCAGCCTGTTTGGAAGTGCACACTTTAACAATAGTGGATTGTTGTGGCTACAGCCTCGTTTCGACCTGTATAAGTAAAAAGGACGCATATATGTGTTTTGACGCACATCAAGAAAGTTTTGTTTCTGTTAAGCAATTTTTAAGTTTTCTAGTGAAGTAGGTTGCAATATTTTTTGATGGGATTTACAATCATTGGTTTATTTTATGGTTGTGAACACGTGGAAGCGAAATGTATGCATATGTAATGTATTGTTTATATTCTTCACCAAGAGATAGTTATCATTTTTGAAACATTCTAAATTTATACGTACTTGCATAATTAGGAAATATTCACTGCAAGAATTGGAGAGCCTGAATTGCATTGTTGTTACTGAAATATTATTAAAAACTCATTATCACTTGAAATAATATATATTAATGATATTGATTTTACAGAACTATTTGTTTCAAATTACATCTCCAGGTAACAGTCATGTTGCGAACCATTTCATTTCTGAAAGATCCTGAATTTCTTAGTACGTACTTACGAGATGAATTGCTGAAGAGGTAAGAGGAAACGCTGATATCTATTTATTATTAAAGTAAACATTTTAGTTAACCTCTGCTTTCTATTTTTGTTACAATATACATTTTGATTTTTCCATGATTGTACTACAGGCGATAAAAATTGTATGGCCTTCTTTTTCATCCAAGTTGCTGACTCAGCTTGAAGACAAATCTTTTTGGAAGCCACCAGAAATTCTTCAATTGTGGGATTTTCTTCTCGCGGATTCCTTAAAAAAACGGTTTTATTTTTCTATTGAGAGACTATGAAATACTCTTGAATTCGGAATTTTCAAAACAGATTTTTATCAAGTTTCGTGTTTATTCCGCAGGAGTTTGAATAAAAACATCTTTTTGAAGCCTCTTGGAATTCTTGAATTTTGAAAGTTTCTTTCACGACCTCAAAATTTTTAGAAAACGTTTTATATAAGGGACTGGAATTTTCAGCACACTTAGATTGTTAACTAAGCTTTATTTCTAAGTTTAGTTTTTGCCTATTATGCATTTTCTATTTCCTTCAAGCATTAATTTAATAAATGAAAGAATTCTGAAAGAAAAAGTGTGTTATTGAATCATTTTATAAGCCATCTGATATTGTTTACCAGACATTTTGGAAGAAAAAAACGTCTTTTTTACGCTGGCAAAAGTGGCAGGACCCTTAGAGATTCTTGAACATATAAAAACTGTTCTATCATCTTAAAGAAGAACTTTGAACATTTAGGCGTAGTAGTTCTAACAACTACATGATGTTTTTAAGCTTGTTCGCTTGGTAGATCATAAAAATTTGAGGTTTTGTAACGAACGACAAAATTGGATCGGCAAATTTTATGTTATGTCAGCATTTACTTATGACGTAGTAACCATGGTTACTGTGCAAGTAAAGAAAAACCAAAATAAGCTCTGAATATCTTTATAAAGTACCGCTGACAGTCACATATGCGTCCACGGTATAGCAAACCTTTTCTGGAGAGTTTTCTTTATTTTGTTTCTCAAATTGTTAGTATCTTATTCTTTGCTGAATATTTAGGTATGGTAAGCTAATCCCCCAATTCGTCCGTGGAGTGTATGAAGGTCTAATGCAAGATCCACCAAGTGAGCTACTCTCGCCGTCAGAGAGAAGCGATTTGGAAGATTCGCCTGTGAAATCAGCTAAGCAACCATCAGTTGCTGCAGAGAATTCCCAGGAGCCAAGGTTTAAATTAAATTTTGTAAAATTCTGTTGTTCTATAGCTTTGTCTAGCCACTATATTTAAGCATTAGAGCACAATGTTCTATGACTTTATCGGCGAAATAAAGCACGCATGATGTTGGGAGAGACACGAGAACGTTGTAAAATTACGAGCCACAGGCAAGTGATTTTACAACGTTTAGAGTGTCTCTCTCAACATCACAAGTGCTCTATTTCGCCCAAAAGTCATACAAAGTTGTGCTCTAATGCTTTTATAATATAGCAAAACAAGCGGCAAAACAAGAACGCGAAAACTATGACTTTATCGGTGTAATAAAGCATATATTTTAACCAATCAGACTGCGAGTTATATCGTAGCTATATTATAAAAGATGTTTCAATTGTCGATTAGTTTTTGCGGTAGTTTTTTAGCACTTTTGCGCTTGTGCTATTGAAGCTTTTGGGCAACAATATTGATAATATGTACCACATGCATTACGCAAGATTCAGCTAGGTTTTAAAAGTCTTGGAAAAGTTTGGAGTTTGAAAGCGATTTTTTCCAAGACGTGGAAAAGATTTGGAAATTTTTGTCTTGGTACGAACAAATCTTGAATTTGTAGGAGCCGATGACTTGAAGCGCGAGCGAACTAATATTTTTAACGTCATAATTTAATGAATAATGAAACAAACTTTTTTGTGTACTGGGCCTTGTGTTGGCCTATAAGACTTTTAAAGGCTAATTTAAACACATTTCAATGCATGTTAAACATTTTTTGTAAATAGTGGATCTGTTTAGTGGGACTGATCATTTTATAAAGATAGAGAGAAAATGTAAACTTATCAGTTATTAATAATTGTCATTCGTATGAAAATTGCTGTTATTTCATTGACCTAAGCATTTTTTCCGTTTTGGTTCTAAGAAAGATGTTATTATTATTAGGAGTGAAGACAACCGAAGGTTTACACGGCATAGAAGTGTTGGTGACTTGCGAAAGAGACGAGAAATTGTAGTTCCTGGACCATCTCAGAAACAAGTCAAGCAAGCGACAAAGAGAGGTATCGGAGAACGTTTGTAAAGTTTCAATTCTAATCTTCATTCTGCATTTGTTATCAAGGTAAATTTCAATGTTAGGTAGTTTTCAATTTCCTTAAAAAGTTCAGCTTCAATTGCCAAAAGAAGGAGATTTCAGTCGCAATGTCGTGCCTCTAACCGTTTTGCAACTTCCTGCAATAGATATTAAAATTTCGTTGGTTTGCCAACCTGCAGTCTTCCTTCGTCCTCATTTTGAGCATTTTTGCCAACTTACCTTATAACGGAGGTTTCTACTGATAAGAAAAAGCTACACTTGTTATTTTGTAAATAAAGTTGAAAAGAAAGACCGCTTGTAACACAACAAAGATCCAGGTGTTTGCTAGGTGAGAATGTCTGAAAGTTTGACTTTATTTTCTGCTACACAACCTGTTCCTATTAATTCGTTTTCCCATTAGAAAGCAACTGCAAGTATAGACGAATCTTTGCTGACTGTTCTAGGTAGCTGACGAACTACCATCCTCGTTAAAAGAGGCCCCCTCAATAGTTTTAAAAAAACATTGAAAATAACTGCAAACGTAATGAACAATATCCAGTTTGAAAAAGAGGCTTATGTGATTGCCAACAAAAAGGCAGACTTGGGGCCATTTACATGAGAATTCTCATCCCGGGATGAAAGTCTTCCCGGGATGAGACTACCCCTGTGTTTAGTCATTTTCTTGTTACTGTTTACATGGTCTGTAGACGGGACGAGTTCATCCTGGGTTGAACTCATCCCAGTTCCAAGGACAGGGATGAGATTACAACCCGGGATGGAAATCTCCATGTAAACACTCATCTTTTCTCACTCCGAGAGGAAACTAAACGTTTATGAGCCGCGTCACTTTTAAGCGGGATGAATGTCATCCCAGGTGAGATGAAATTTATCCCGGACGGGATGAGACAAAGTCATTTTCATCCCGGTATTCAGGGATGAAACTGCTGGTGTAAACAATATATATGTTTCCTCCCGAGACGATTTTGATCCCGGGACGAAACTTATCTCGCCTCTCATGTAAATAGGCCCTTTGTATATTACTGACCAAGATTTCCATTGTATATAAATCTTCATTTTTAACTTTTTACTAATAATTATTATTAATATTATTCATTACCATATCGTATTATTGTAATATTTTAAAAGTACATACTATGTCTAGATAGTTTATATACCTTAGGTGGATTTATTTTAGATAGTAGGTCCACATCAGCCCATGGCTGCGTTATTAATAACCTGCTTTACTAGATAATATGTATATACATATAAAACAAAACTTTGAGTCTAAAACTTGAAAAAGTTTATCAAGCGAACAAAGAGATGAAAAGTTTTACGCTATTTTAGCAGTTTCTGAAAATGAAACGTCGGTTGTCAATTATTCAAAACAGTTGGGTGGCGTTATTGAGCCATACATTGTCTGAAAAATCTCAATTAGTTCACAGGAACAGTGTTTAGCACACCATTCTCATATTTTCAGAAGATGTTTATTTTGCAAAACACTCTCGATATACAGTGCTTCAGGTTTTGTAACGTATTATGGTAGTGGGGCACAAATGCTAATGAAGGGGACAATGTGAAAAAAGATCCGCTTATTCAAGAGTCAGAAATTGATTTTTATCGTCACTAGACATTCACTGGACATTCAGGTTTACTAGTCCTTCTCTTTTGTTCTGCTTTCCTTGTTTATGTTACAATACCCATCTGTAAGTACTAAGCTCGCCCCAGCACAACGCAGCGTTAAATAATCTTACTTTTCGCAACGTTGCCAAGTCAGTTGTAGCGTGTAAAATGCTGTCAGCAACTTTGGTCGCAACGCTAATGTCGCAGCAACTTGTAACTTGCTTCGTGTAACAGTGCCTTAATACTTGCAATTTTTCGTATGCATACGTCTTTCCATCCGTGTATCGAGACGTGCACGTGCGATAGCACGCATTAAATGAAACAGATTGAAAAACTATTATTAGTATATTTATCACACAAGCGAACTAGTGAAAAGTACTTTTCGCGCATGCTGATTGGCTAGCGTGGAGATAATTTGCCAAGTACCATTCACCTCCGAGCAGCAGAAAAAAAAAAGGCAAAAAATGACTTTGTTTCAAAATAACACGAACAAAGTTACCTTTTGGCCCGCTCGTTACTAAACTATGTGATATTATATTAAAACAATTCTTCACCTCAGTATCAGTGAAAGTGGTAGATAATTGTTAATTAGACATAATATTAATAACTTGGTTGAGATTTCTTAGATGGTTTTTGTATTCTCAAATGAAGTCAATGTGAATAACCTATTCTTTTGTGCCAAAATATTTTCTAGCTAAAAAGGAATCTCCAAAAACACTAGTTAAAAAGGTGAGACGAAATCTATTCACGGATGAAGAAACTGGAAATCAACCTTCTCAAGTACAAGTACACGGTGAAAATGAGAGACCAAAAGTCGGCAGGAGGCATTCCGTTGCAGGTAGCACTGACAGTTACAAAATGAGAAACAGTTTCAAGTTTTAGAGTTATCCTCAAGAACCATCTTTTTAGGAAACCTATTACAGAATAGCTTTTAAGATTTTATGATATTGTTTTTATGTTTTGGCTTTTTAAGTTTAAGTTTTATTGTATTGAATAACTTTAACTATCTTTCTGATATTTATGTTGAAATTGAGCGTGAGTACGGGCGATAGTTTTTGATAAACAAGTTATAAATTTATTCAAACTTTTACTGCTTATGATACACCATCAACCAGCTGTCGCGTGAATCTTTAAAACCGATACTTCATTTACATTTACTATTCCCTTTGAAACCTTTTATACTTTATTTTTCTGTTTTGATTTACTCTTTGTTTTCTTTTTGAATCCTAATTTGAAACGTCTGAAAAACGGGAAATAGACACCAAATTGCATAACTTGTTTATATCTGCAGACAATATCTATCACGTGATATTATGGTAGCTAATCAGACTGAAGTATTTGTGATGGATATGGACTAGATTTCTACTAATATCTATCACGAAATTTACACAGCATTAGTGTATTTACAAATAGTCGCTTTTTGTTCTGATATTCAGAATGCTCTAAAAGGTTCAAGAATTAAGAGAAAAATATATTTAAGCCCTTGGCGGGATTCGAACCTTATCCGGCTGCGTTGCAGCGTGGTTGGTCCTTGTGGTGTAGTGGTTAACACGTCGGACTAGTAACCGAAGATGTGGGGTTCGAATCCCGCCA
>JAOBRB020346216.1:0-10682 GCA_027575285.2 Zoanthus pulchellus | reverse complement strand
CCAGTTAAGTGATTTCAGCCCTTCTGAAATATGGTCAAATTTTTTAAGTCCTAGTATGATTCTTGCACTAAAATTTTTTATCATTCAACTGCTGCTGTCTGTGTCCGTACAATTGCATGCAGAGCTTGCACATTGGGAATTTTAAAATATTAATCATTTTACATACCAAAAAACGTTAAAAAGTTGACTCTGGTTTAAAAGATGCTAAAAGGGACGTTTAGAGCTAAAAACATAGTATGTAGACAATAATCAAGCATGCATCAGGCGAGACAAAACGCAAGAGTACAATGCACATCTAAATCCATTAATCCGCACATTCAGTTTACCTTGGTAACAGAAGAGCTTAATTCATTGGCATTTTTAGATGAACAGACAACTATAGTGAATTAGCACATCCTAGTAGACGTTTACCAGAAACCGATCCATATACCGACCGGTACCTCGATTTCTATTCCTATCATGCATTACAGCATAAGATGTCAGTTGTTAACGCATCATTAGATTGCGCAGATAAAATTCCATCCGAAAAAAAAATAGAAGCGAAGAGAGCATTGACATTTTGACATTTGACATTTTTTATTTCATCTCTTTTCTCTTATAATCATTACAGAGTTGATACAGTAGCTTTGTAAACGATACGCTAGAGAAAAGAGATAGGGCACTAAATAGGTTACTAATATTGTGCCCTTTAGCTTATTAATTAATTAAGTCTAAGTATGACAGGTGCTGAGAAACAAGCTGGAGAGAGGGACATGCATAAGAGTTACGTATACATACCCCTCTCTCCTGCTTAACAAGGTAGAAGCTGAGTTATGTTAATATTGGGATAAATAGAATTGTTTTAGGTGCATTTTAAAAAGATCTCTTGTGGGTTTTGATCTAACTGATAGAGGAACATTGTTCCAAAAATATGAGCCAATGACAGTAGCCTGGACAGAATTTTCTTATATTCGTTCTGAACCATTTCAACGAAGCCTGTTCGTTTGTTGCACTTCGAGTAGAGTAATTATGTTGGTCAGGCACATGAGAAAGATCGTATTTGTTAGTATTGCTGTTATGGAAATTTTCATAAAAAAAAAGTTTGTAAATTTTAAAAGACGTAAATCAATATAGTGAGGAGATATGTGATCATGTAACAGGACATTGTTAATAATGCGCACAGCTTTGTTTTGAAGCTTTACAATTCGATCCAATGGACTTGAATAGTTATTACCCCATTTTTTAATGGGCAGCCATAAGTTAAGTATGGGTATACTTGAGAATAATAAATACTGAGTAAAGGTTTGGTTCCTAAGTGTCATTTGATTTTAGTCATTATATTGATGCTTTTACTACTTTTATCTGAGATATAATCAATGTGGTCGTGCCATGAAAGATTGCTGTCCATTATTACCCCTAAATACTTAAAGTTATGTGTTTGTTCGATGACTTGATCAGCCAACATTACTGGAGGATACAAGTTATAATTCACTTTTTGTCGTGGTTGAAAAATAATATACTTTGTTTTTGATAAATTAAGTGTTAATTTATTTGAGGAAAGCCAGTCGAGAATTTTTTGAAATTCCATATTTACTTTTTTAATTAAGAGATCTAACTCATGTCCACTGAGGTATCGTCAGCAAACAGTCTTATATTAAAATAACTTGTAGCATTGGTGATGTCGTTAATATATATTGAGTTGACTGGAAGTGTCTTAGAGAGGACACCATTAACAAAAACATTGTTTTCTTTTTTGTAGGTAGGATTTAAACCAATGATTTTCTAAATCTTGTATTCCATAGAATTTCATTTGTGAAAGAAGAATTGAATGGTTTACTGTGTCAAATGCTTTACTTAGATCTAAGAACAATGTTAATATATAATTGCTTTTGTCAATGTGTGAAGATATTTCATCAACAAGGTCAATAAGGCAGTCATGCAGTTGTTTTACTACCAAGACGGAAGCCGTATTGATTCGGAACTAGAAGTTTTCTTGAAGTTAAATATGAATTTAGTTGAACGAAAATACATTTTTCGAATAATTTACTTAAAGCAGGTAGAATCGATATTGGTCTATAGTTATTACATAATATTCTGGTCACATTCTCATTAGCATATGATAATCATGAATACAAACACGAAAAAAAATTTAAGCTTTGCAGTGATATGCAAAATGTTGATAATTGGTCTTCGTTGTGAATTTTTCGTTTTAGAAGAAAGTGGTCAAAATTAGGGTGCATATTAAACATGGGTGCACATTATACACAAGTAAATATGGTATCCAGACTACATGAACCTATTGGGCAAACTGAATGAGAAAATTTGCATGATCACCCCATAACAACAATGAGTGGATATGTTACAATATTATATCAAACTAAATTCTTTTTTGAACTGGTTTTACAAAAAACTGCACATTTCCCACAGCCAACCAAAATCTAGTATCATGTTATAATCATTAAAATAATCCAGCCAAATAGAAAACAAAACCATGAAATGCAAGGAAAGTATCATTAGATACTCAATTTTTAATTTCTTAACATTACTTTGAGTTTACATATTTTTGGCCAAGGGTGTTCGGAAAACGAAGACCCGGAAAACAAAGACCGAAGACCCAGAAAACGAAGACCCGGAAAACGAAGACCCTCACTTAAAATTGAAATCACAAACGGGAAATATATAAGCAGATCGGGGATATTATTTTTCATGTGCAATCTTTTACGGGAGGCTAATGTTTACTAAATTACAGAAGGGTTTTTGTTTTCCGGATCCGGAAAACGAAGACCCTTCTGTAATTAAGTAAACATTAGTCTCCCGTAAAAGATTGCACGTGAAAATTAACATCCTCGATCTTTTTATTTATGTACTGTTTGTGATTTCGATTTTAAGCGAGGGTCTTCGTTTTCCGGGTCTTCGTTTTCCGGGTCTTCGGTCTTCGTTTTCCGGGTCTTCGTTTTCCCCATGCATGGCGTGGTTCCTCAAAACCCAATTAATGCTAAGCCAGGGTTACATTTTTAACTGATATTTCGTAAGTTTCAAGCCTTCTATATTTTGCTGTTACTTGAAATTCTGAAGTTAATGTATTTCATTTTCTGGTAAAATTGAACAGTATTATGTATGCACCACAAAGCTTTACTAATGAGAATGTCTTTGAATCTAGGATTGTGTTTTAAAATTGGAATTTTGAGGAAACAACATGCCTAACACTAAAACAAAAACAGAAACTAAAGTGTGTATCATTCTTGACAAAGGGCTAAGTTCACATATCTTTATTATTCTTATAACAATTTAATCAAGTTTAAATTTTCCTAAAACTCTGAAATATAGTGAAAATTAATAAATTAAAGCAATTTTAAAATTTATTTTGTTTTTTTAATAAAAAACAAGCTAAGGTAAAAATAAAAAGATATTTTTCCCTCTCCTGAAGTTACTAGGAGAAAACTGGGTCATGTTAATTAGTGACAACAAAATTTCAGAAGAACTAATATTACTAAATAGAACTGCAAAAACAAAGAAGAATTAATGCAATTCGTATCTTAGTAATGAAAATAATTGAAAAGGAGTTCGATATGCATTACAACTGGTAATTAATAAACTATAGAGCTCAGATATGTTGATCAATATTCAATAAAAAGTAGCAGGTGCTTATTTTAAAACTGATCAAAAACATGAAGAGATGAAGAAAAATTGAAACCACACTAAATTTATCACAAGCTTTCTAGTTAATCTAAAGAGATCAAATTTACTTATTATATTTATTCATTTCTTGCTTTAACCAGGTACATTATTGAACCAATAAACCAAGACAGTTCACTGTGATGTGAAAACGTCAATTTGTTTTCTGCAAAAAGAGTGCACCTGTTTATCAAAAACTAAAATTTAAGAGAACAAAAACTTTAAAAAATATATTAAGCTTTTGTTCTCCCTAAATAAAAAGACATTTTAAGGAAGGCAATAAAAACTTCATTTTTTGCAGCTATTGTTTTTAAACTTGAAGTATTTTCATCGTTGCCAAGCAAAAACACTTGAATATCTTGTTCAATTCCTAACCCTATTACAAATGGCCTGTTACTATTTCAACTCTTAAAATCAGACATTATTACAAGATCTTGTCAGTAGTAAAAGCTTTTTTAAAAACAATTTGGATTTGAAACATAGTTCAGTGCTCGAAGTTGCAACAGTTTTGGTCGCCATGGCAAGTATGATTAAATAATTGGTGATCGTGCAAAACTGTCAGAACAGTCACCAAGTTGCCAACCTCCTTTCTGGCCATTAGGTTGTTTTTAGTTGAATTTCAGAATAAGGATCTCAAGATCAAAATGAAAACCATTCTTGATTAAAATCTACTGCCACCAAAATTAAAGGTGTCTTACAAAATAACTAAGCTTGGAACCCTGCTGCTGTAATAAAACAAATCACACTTAAAACATTTTTTTGCTTTTAAAATGCTGATCATGATAAATAGCTAGTTCAAGTCACCAAGGTTGACTTCTGACAGGGTGCAAAATATGGTGAAATTCTGCATGATTTTCATTAAAGAACTGTGAGAAACCAAAAATGATTGTGTTAGTAATTATGAATTATAGCACAAGTCAAAAAAAAAAAAAACAATTTGGTCTCCCAATCCATATCAAAGAAAACATTGAATACTTTTTTTCTTTATCAGAAGAATAAGATAAATTCCTCTAATCATGGTAAATTTACTTTAGTAACGACTTTTTTTTATTCATTTTTAAAGATCTAATTATGGAAGCTGAATCTATTTTACTGACTGTATGTGTCCCCTAAAATCTCACAAGAACAAAAAAGAAAAGATAATAACCGGCCTCATATGCACTGCAAAACCTCTATTGTATGTCATGTTTGTCTCAATTGTCTAATAATAATCTTATTTTTCCTTTTGTACAAAGCCTTTCACTATGTGTTTTCATTCTAAACTGTTGAACCTGTTGTCCTAAGATCCCTAAAGCTAATGCATTCTTTTATATATTGTTGGTTTTTATTTTGTTGAGCTGCTGGTCTAAGAACCCAGTAACAATTCATTTTGACAAACGAGAACACATTATGTGAATAATTGATTGTAATTAGGAGTATTGCAAAACACATCATTCTAAACAAAACAGCATATTTTACTATTTTTGATCTTCTATGACCACATTGTTCTTTTCAACACTTGCAATTCACACTATGTGCCCAAGCCATGAAAAACGGCACCAAATATGCATTTGCCTTATTAAAATGTGGATTTTAACTGTTAATGAACAAAGTAAACAGCCTTAAACTAGTCAAAACATAGTCTAGAAATTTCATACTTGATAAAAATACATGTCTTATTATGAATTGAAATGTTACAAAAAAATTCACAATTGAATGTTTATTTAAGAATTGTGTATTTATGTGAGCTTGATAGAACTGTGTGGTCCCACAACCACCTCCCTGTCAGAAGCCATGTGCAAAGAAGAAAAGAATTGAAAATATTAACAATTGTTTACATAAAAGACTTTGGAATGACAAATTTCTGAGTTAATCTTCAATATTAATTCATTTTTTCTCTATTTTGAGACAACATTCCAAAGCTGAAATTTTATCAGAATTCCACTGAATTTAACATCACAGATCTGTTAATTTATTTTTAATTATCAATATTTTTATGTAGCAACTTAAATTTTGATGGCAGATGTTGCATATCAGATGCCTGACATTGGCCAGTATTTTACTACCATTATTATTTAAATGCTGGAGAAATAGAGTTGAAATCCTACTTTGCTTACTTGCTATCTCATTTACTATCAAACATCAAGTGTTAAATTACATTACACATATCAATATTAACAAAAATAATTTAATCTATAATCAACCTTTTAAGAGAGTCCCTGCTTCAAGAATTAAATTTTCATAATTTAAAGAACATTGAAATTTGTTATATACTAACTATCACTAACTATATTGAATGAGAAGACATCATGCACACTTGAACAAGTTCTGTTGTTTCCTAGCAACCACATGGCCAACGGGTAACATTATATCATGGACTGCTAAATAACAAAACTAGAAATAAAATGTAAATTTGGTGTGATTTCAAAAGTTCCTGAGAGACAAGTTTGGATAATAAAAAATATGTAAAAGCTGTTTTTACTTCTTCTTTGTTAGTTAGTAATATAACAAAACACTTAAAATATCAAACGTAAACTTGGGAAAGCAATATGTTTTGTTGTCCCACAACAGCTATGTTTCCCTTGGCTCATCCTTTGCCAGAGGAAACATTGGCAGTCTCAAGATCCCAAACAATACTGTTTCATCTCATCATCAGTTAAAAGTTAAATAAAAACTGGTGCACACAAAATCACAAACAAACCCTTGAATAATAACAGCCACAGAATCAAATATGTAGAAAAAAACAACTGTGTTAAATTTAAATGATAATTTTTTTTGTCGTGCTAAATCATGAGCCAAAAAATGTAAAAAATAAAATAATTTATGCGATCTTCACCATTGATAAGAGACAAAGATGAAAGAGTCTGTAATTCTAGATTGTTTTTCTGGCCAGCACTTTGAAAATAACCTACTTACTGTTGTGAGCAGCCAACATCTCGAATAGGTCCACTGTTTGGTCGGGAAACTGACATTTTAATATGGTGATGATAAAATGATCTGTAACAAACCCATTTTTCAGGGATGTTTTGATTTGACACCTTAACAGCAATAACTGTTGTATCAGAAACCAAAACATACGCAATGTCATAACTAAGTTCAGCATAGGGCTCATAAGTGTTATCTGGGAAGTCCATTCCTGCTGGTAACTCCAATCGGCAAGTGAGAGTATGTGGTGCATCAGCAGGGATCTTGCTTTGGATCAAAGGTAGCTTATCAATGCGCCACATGATAGCACCGTATTCTGGCTCGTATTTAGCTGTCCCCAAGCTTGCAGCCATGGAACACTTCGAATTCTTAAGTCTACCTTTGATGCCTGTTGCTTTACGACCTCTACTTGACTTAATGGACTTCTCTCCACCAAAGGGTTTACTTGTTCTGAGAAGTGAGACCCATGAATCAGGAATGGGAAATCTAAACACAATATTGTTTCTTTCATACTTAGCCAACTTGGCATCTTGACAAACCTGGATTTCAGCTTTTAACTCAACCCTTTGCTCATTGTGTATGTTAAGAGATGCTCTGACCAAGAGTGGCAGCTGTTTGGTCTGAGGAACTCTGAAACGCATCAGTTCAAACGTGCATGCATCAAGTGGATGGAATACAATTGAATGAGATTCAGTAAATGAACTGGGATTTACACACTTATGAAACTTTGTGTTGCGAAGTTTGACCCAATGATGTACTCGTTGTGGCTTCAGTTCTCCTTGAAGGCGTGCCTCCTCCCTTTCCTTGACTGCTACATCATTGAGAACCAGCTGGCATTCTGGGTCGCCAGTTAAAAATGCACGGAGTTTTATTTGAACTTTTGCTACTTGATTTAAAATAGAGCCATTTCCATCTGATAACACCTCACAAGTATCATCAATATCTACGAAAACTTCATCATGGCTGTATGTGATGCCTCTGTCTCTGTATGCTGGGAGAGTACATAGAGACTCATTTACTGCTTCAGTAAAATGCTTCATAGTTAAATGATTTGGGCAGCCCACTTTAATTATTGGATTTGAAATAGCAATGTGCTCAATTTCACCTCCTTTTCGCACTTTTCTTCTTTCTTTATACTTTACATACTCTAGCTTGACTGTGTGAACTTTATGGTGATGGTGCTTTAGCAGGACATTGTCTGAAAAGGCAAAACAAGCTTGAAGAGGTATCTCCCTGAATGGCGCTGAAAGTTCATATTCTTCATAAAACTGCAAAGTGCTTCCTTCCAATCGAATTACCACTGGTTTCCAGTTCCTTGACCCAATCTTCTTTTTTTTATCTGGGTATCTCAGTAGCAAGGTCCATGAATTTGCAGCAGATTTGAATGGTAAATCATCAAGGGTTGGGTCACTTTCTGTGATATCATTTTTAACAGAAACTTTCTCTTCTGACACAATGGTAATAGGTTTCTCAGGTTCTTTATTAATTTTGTCGACTTTATCATTTAGCTTCTTTGGTTGCATTTTATTCTGAGGAGATGGTGTTGAAATGTTTGTGTTAACTAACGGTGTAGACGATAATCCTTCAAGAATGTCTAAATCAGCAGCTGATAAACCACCAAGTGGTTGAAAATTCTCAGCACTAGCTTGAAATGGATTTGTTTTACCAACAGTTCCTGCTAAATAATCTGGCGCTTTAAACGGGTTTGAATTTGTCACAACACTCAAAGGTATCTCGGGTGGCACAGTGAATGGATTTATTCCATGTTCTTGATTTGAGATAGCTCCTTTTGGTGCATTAAGGAAGGGATTAGGACTTGGAGTTGAGGGAACAGATGCGGCTATGCCATGTTGCGTAGGTATGGTAACCCTCAACTCCGACTTTTGGTTGTTTTCATCGTTAAATGAAACCCAATTTGATGTTGGCAAAGAACTTTGTTTGGAAGCACTGTTAATGACTGTCGTTTCGTTGACTGATGCTTTAACAGAAGTAAATGTTGATGTAGCTGTGCTGTTATTCGTAGAATTTGAGCCCTGAATCTGAATGTTTTCTAAAGATCCTGAAATTACAGAAGATTCTTCAAAACTCACCCATTGTTTCGCGGAAGCAGAAGAATTAACAATACCTGAATGAGAGGCGGCTTCTCCATCAACAGCTTGCGTTGCTTTACTATCCTGTTCAATTATAATTCTATCTGTATCGCTCCTCGCGGCTGTTTGTTTAGCAGCGGGTATTTCTGCTTCAACATTTTCTTGTATACTCCCGGGGAGCACAATTGCTCGTTCACTTGCGTCTTCAACGGACGAAGATCCTTTGTTCTTGTTTATATCTTTGTTTACTGTAGTTTCCAACAAAGTGTTATCGTCATCGAAATTCACCCAAGTTTTGGGGGAAGAGGAAATTGACTTCCCTGCAGTACTAATAGTGTTTTCCACTGCTACTGTGTTGCTCGTAGAAATGGCTAACTCTGCTAGAGTGGAATTTGTTCCATTGTGTTCGCTCACAGATATAGAAGCAGCTGCCTTCTTTTCAAAATTATTTTCTATATTCTGCCGTTTATTTAATACAGTTTTACTTGTACCTTCATAGTTTTCGGTAGATAAATCGGAGGTAGCAGCTGCCTCGCTTTCTGATGAAAATATCTCTTGCACAAGGGCATTTTTGTCGCAATGCGAAATGTTAGACTGTGACAACGCCATATTTGAATAAGTTATTTCGCGCGGTTTCTCGCCTAAAATTGTCGTTTTCTCAATATTCAAATTACTGTTGTCCTCAAATGAAGTCCAATTCTTCCTGAGAGAATTGGACGAACTACTGCCAACAGATGCTTGCTGCTTTTATCAAAACCAGAGTACTTTCGAATTCTTGGGTGTATTTACGGTCTGATAGTTTGCGACAACGCTAACCGCAGTTAACTCGGCCTGAACTGAAGAATCGCCAATTATTCCTGATCCACCTGAAATACTTTTTAAATCGTTTTTTCTTGATCCGTCTTGGAAGTATCACAAGTGTCTTGATCTGTTGCACTTTCGCCCTTAGAGCTAAAGTATAGTTTTTAGTGAGTGGGATTCGAAAAAAAGGTTTTGAATTTCAAGTGATGAATTTTTTTTTCTAGTTGCAGTGATTCGTTTTGCTCGTTCGTATCAACAATGTTTCCGTTCGACGCTTCAGATTTAGACTCTCCACAGATTTATTTGATTTGGTTAGGAACGACTGAGCTAGAGGTGATTCCGAATAATCTGCCCGAGTTTCTGTATTAACTATTAACGCGACCTTCGAACCGCGACTTTCAATCCCCGGAGAATCGGAAACGGCCCTATAATCACTTGTATATGAGCATTTATCTCGATCATCGAACCTCTCCCATTTATTGAATAGGACACGATCAGCTGTTTCTGTTCCATTGCTAGTATCGACCATATTAATGTAGTGAAAACATAATTGTAAATAAGATGAAAACAATGAGACAATTGAACCCTTCACACGACTTTGGAGCCAGCTGCACAAATTTTGGACTGGAGTCGAGGCAGTGCCAAAAAAATCAAAAATTTTGACCCCTCTCCCGTGAATCTGATATTCCGAGTTTGTAACGCTAGCGCTGGCCACGTTGATATTCCGCGAGGGCATAGAAACGAGTCATTGAAAAGGTTAGTCTCAGGACCTAACTCCTAAGAAAGGCACTAGAAAGGACTGACAAACGTCTATGGGGAGGCTACAGGACAGCCTAGGCCCCCCCCCCTCCTCTGTATTTTTTTTAGATATTTTGCAGAGTTTTCGTTACTTATCCATGCAACTTCGAATAGCTGTTCATTATTACTTGACACATTTTTTGACGTTTATTTTAACTCCCTACCCTCCTTGGTTCTCGAGAAAATTATGTTCAAAGTTGATGCAAATTTCAAGAATTTACAAATAAGGTACTATTTTCATCTTAACGATATTTTTTAACTCTTCTTACTTAAAACTTCAACTTATCTTGCGATTTTGTGTTTATTCCTTACTTAGGATTTATGCTTGTTTAGTTAATTTGACTAACTACTGGTAATGATAAAAATAGGTAGCCCATGGCTACATGTGTGGGATACAAATTGATGTACATAAACGCAATTGTTAGAACGAGTATG
>JAOBRB020346215.1:0-20344 GCA_027575285.2 Zoanthus pulchellus | reverse complement strand
GTTGTAGAAGTAAAAGAAGAAAATGTAAATAGAAAATGGTCAGTGGGTGGGTGGGGAGTGAGAGGGGTAGTAGGAGGAATATGAGGAAGGAATGTTCCAATCAGTTCTTTGACACTCTCATATTAAAATAAAAGCCTTTTTTTAAGACTGCTTGCAAACCTGTTATACAAAAATTAAACCAGTTTTAAAAATTTTAAACTACTTTTAAAAATTTAAACTAGTTTAAAAAATTAAAACTGGTTTGAAAATTTCAATCTAAAGCACAAATTTCAAACCACAACATATATATACATATATATATGAAATTTTTTCTTAAAGTTTTTCAATAGAATATGTAATAAAAGAAGGTACAAATGTTACTCCCTTTTTTCTCCTTGGATATAAAATTTGTTTATAACATGATTTATTAATTAAAATTTGGCTTTAAATAGCCTATTAAATCTGCCCCTCAATAGTTTATGTTAATTGTACACAAGTGCAGCACCTTGTGTATGAGTGCACATGCATATATTAGCATTAATTTTACTCGACTAATATAGACTGAGGTGCTTATTTAGTTCAACTTTTTGTATGAAAAGAACTTTATGCTAGTCCATTTATTAACTAGAGATGTTTGTAAAATTTGGCAACTGGGCACTCAATTTCAGTTCAAAAAGTGTAAAATTTGTTTGATCAGTAAACTATGCATCTATAAAGTACTTATTAGCTGTTTCTGCAATGAATCATTCATAGACGAAAAAGAGAATTATGATGTAACTGGAAAGACAGCGTATATTCAAGCATGTGTTCAGTCCAAGGTTGTGCCTGCTTCATGTTTTCTGCGCAACATGCAATCTTCTGAAGTTAATTTCAAGCATCATGGACTTGGACCTTTGGGGACTAAAGCCCTTGCTGTTGCACTGGTGGTAGGTTATGATTTATTATTATAACTATTATTTGTAAGAATGATACACACACCTGTCAATCCCAGTTTTCTAGAAACCTGGAGATTAAAAAAGGAGCACAGGCTTCTTGTCACATTCCATTCCACTGAACGAAGCGAGATAGAGCAAGAGATGGGGTTACAAGTCAGTTTCATCTCCATTTGGCTTTTCAGGGCGTTTTTTGGGACTTGTCTCTTTATAATACAAATGACACACAGCATATTTTTCAAAACATTTGTTAATTAATCTGTTGGGCAATAATGCAATATTTAGAGAAGAGTGAATAATTTATCCAAGAGATTTCAGCAGTTAGCCAGGAGTATAGGAGATTTGCTGCAAAACCTGGAGACTCCTGGTTTATCCGGGAGAGTTGACAGATATGGATACATATTTATTTTTTTGAGTTAGAACTAGTCCGAGGAGTGGTGCTGTTATAGATACATGAGGCATTTAATATTAAATGCTGGTTGAATGCCAGTTGCATTGTAATATGATCTCTTAAGCATTATAATTATAGCCTGAATGTTTGTAGTTGCATGTCGAATGATTCTATTGTAGAATTAATTATTAGTGAGAATATGAACAGAAATCATTGCATTTATCATTATCATCATTATCATCTTTGTTCACTACTCCTAGTTTCCCTTTTCTGGGCTTGAATATGATTCTGTATGAGTTGTCTTGCTCTTACACAGCTTTTTACCTTCAATTCATTCAGAAGTTTAGCTTTTTCATGTCTTCTTCCACTGTAGTTATGTGAGGATGTTTCATCATCAAAAAATTGCATAGTTATATAATTACTGTAATGTGTACTGATTAGAAACTCTTTGCTTACTTCCACATTTGAGGCAAATACTTTTGTGACTAAGCTGAATGTGTGTGACACATGGATGGGATATCAGGGTGCAGCATATATAGCAGAAATGCTTAGAGAAAACTGTTATATTTCTGACCTGGTGAGTACTTGATATATTAGACTATGTACAGGCTTAGATTTATTTAGTATGTTTCTTCTTTTTATTTTGAGGTTTAACACAGAAACACAGTAGTTGGACCTCCTGGTCTCATTGATTACAGCTGGTTCAAAACTACATTTATTTAAAAATTAGCCTGTGATGGCATACAAATAATCCTCATTAATTATCGGATATAAAATTTATTTATTTATTATTTTAGTGTAATGCCAGCATTGTAAAAAATATTTTCAATTCAATTTAAAGGACCTATCAGATAACCAGCTTGGTTTCAAGGGAGCAGATTCAGTTTATGATATAATGGTGCACAGCTCAAACATCTCAAGACTTTCTGCAAGTGGTAAGAATTAATAAATTATATATTTAATTACAGTTAATGTTGCTTTGTACAATTTGATCATTTAAAATTTTGCTTAAATTCATATAATTGAAATAATTTTGGGCATTTATCAGTTTCCAGTCTAAGCATAATTTTGTTTAGGAAAACAAGTTGTATATTATGAAAACCATGCTTGGGAGAATTAAATAGCAGATCAATGAAAACCTTGGATGCAGCTGAAGGATTAACTGCTCTATAATCCAACAAGAATCGCCAAGGTTTTTACACCAATGTACCATAAAAGTGCAAATACTACATACAGTAACTGTTAAGAATAATTATTAAGACACAGGTGTTCCAGATTGTAAGCAACTTTGCATTTCTTTATGTGATATAATTATCCAGTCATATATAATTTACATGCAAATATTGGCCAACTTGCATGCATAATTAGATTTGCAGTTACATGCCAGAGTACCCTCTGTCAATTACGCTGTACATCAATTCTTTCTTTTTACCTTAGGAAATGATTTTGATGACAAAGCAGCCAAGATCTTTGCAGAGTCCCTTAAGGTATTTTGTAACTTTGAAGTTATGGTACATTGAATAAGCAATTATAATGGAAGTTTGAAAAGATGTACATCTCAAACAAAGGGAAAATACAACACTCCATTGTATTTCCAGTGCTATGTACTTGTCTAGTACATATATCATCACCATCATCATCATCATCACCATTTTTTATTATCATCATCACCAATACCATCATCATCATTGCCATCATCGTTTACCATCTGTAGTAAAAAGCTATTCAGAAAAGCATATTATATGTTTTTAACTAGATTCATGATATTCTTGAGTTGTTCCAAGGATGATCAATTTTAACCATAGTTTGGTTAAGCAATAACTATAGTTAGTAATTTCCTTTCTAAAATGTTGACAGTTCTATGCAAGAAACAATTCAGAATTTACATTGTCTTGTCTATTAATCCTCAAATCAGTTTTATAAGGTTGGAAACAAGAACATTAATACTGCAGGTTATTGCTACATTTATAACATTTAGAGGCCAAAAAACAGTTTGTAATTTCTAGTTCATCTAATCTTTGCAGTCCAATAACAGCTTAAAGTATTTGTGCCTCAGTCATAACCAGTTTGGAGATAAAGCTGGTCAGTTGCTAGGCCCAGCAATAGGTAAGTACCTCAACAAACACGAATTACATATTTATTACTAAATTTTTCCTCTACCAGCACTGGCAATTTCTTAATTATACAGTACTGTACAAGTTTATCAATGTGCTGTAATGGTTGTAAATGACTTAAGATATCTGTCACAGTGGGAGAGTAAAAATGAAAGGTTTAGCCGTATTAAGGGAGGACCCGCCTCCCTCCCTCCCTCCCTCCCCCAAAGGCTTATATATGATATTTTTCTCTGATTTCTTTCTATATATATCTACATACCGAATGCATTCCAATTACATTTGTCAACATATAATACCATATATATATGCGTACCAAAAATTACGGTGTTCAACTTACCAATAGAGAAAAATATCGCCCTGGGAACCCCTACAGTTACCGTCTATAATACATTGTCTGGCTGCGTTGCCAGCGTGGTTGGTCCTTGTGGTGTAGTGGTTAACACGTCGGACTAGTAAACCAAAAATGTGGGTTTCGAATCCCACCAAGGGCTTATATATGATATTTTTCTCTTATTTCTTTCTATGTTATTCCATCCTTTGTAGATTCTACAGTCAAACCTCGATTATCTGGACTCATCAGGACCGCGGTAAATAGTCCGGATAATCAAAAACATAAATATAAAATGAGATAGAAATGTAAATAAAAGGTTACAGCAAAGAAAACACTATTTTCTAGGCAAATTTACACAGCCTGTTCATGTAGGTATTTACAAATAAAAACTTTCAGTTCATGAAGGTATTTACAAACATCCAAAATGTTCAAGCATGTTTGATCCCATTGCGAGGTCCATCATTTGTCTTAGCAGTATTAACTGCACAGGGTCAGTAAATATTGCTCTGTGATTAATATTCATAAAAAATTGGGACCAGAGAAAAAAGTCAGGATTATCGAATAGTCCGGATAATCAAGGTTCGACTGTACTGCAATTTTCCTAAGCTTAAAAGAAACGGGGAAACGTAATTAGTTTTAGACACACTACTTTTGTTTCAACTTAGTGAATGAGCATACCCTGGGGCCCCCTGCCAGGTTCACACTTCAGTGTCCTGTCCATTGTGAACACTCTCCCCCAAACCCCCTTCACTTTGCTACAGCCATGAAAGGTAAAACATTGCTTTTACAAAGAGGAAGATAACTAAAAGATGTGTTAATAATGCCTGTAGAAATAAAAATTTCTCCTGTTAAATCAATTTTGTATTTTCTCATTTGTATTTTGTTTTATTCATAACTACTGTTTCGATATACCACTAATTGGCATGTTTGAAAGAAATGACGGAAGGGAGTGGAATAATCTATTTTAACTTTGTTAAGAAACCAAATCTTTGTTTAGCATCCTGTTAAAAAATTTTGTTTTTATCCCTCTTATATTAAAAATATAAATTATTAAAAATTACAATTTTTTTGTAAACAAATCTTGGATGGCCAGTATGATTTTGACTTGGCAGAGAGATAATGAAAGTTTGCTTGTGATTAATTTTTCCTGTTCAGTTATAAAATGCCAAACCTGTAATTTCACTTCATATTATTTGTTTCCATCAGCTGCTAATGACACATTGGATGAGTTAGATCTAAGCTGGAACCATCTCAGGAGCAGAGGAGCATGCGTGTTTGCTTTGTCTCTTAAGGTTAGAATACCTTTGACATTATAAGCTGACAAGATAAAACACTTATATCCTTGAAGCACATGCTTATAATTCCTAGTTAATGTATCGCAGAAAATAAGTTTTTGGGTTTTTTTTATTGTTTTGAGCTGGAAGCTTGCAGAAGGTAAGCTTAGTTTGACTCACCTTCTGTGTAATATAACCATTTTAACTATTTTGTACAAAAATTGCAAATAAGACAATCCACGAGTGAATCTTCAAGCTAAAAACAAAAAATTAGAATTTTAAATGTAATTTGCTGTCCTATCTTTGATTAGTAAGTTCAAAGAATTTAACATTGTCGAAACTGTCACCTGCAAAGGACCGCACTAAAACAAATAAAGATTGATCCTGAAAACTTAAAACGGCTAAATGATTTGAGGTCATCTTGCGTTGAGTTACAATTTCTGATTTTCCTTTTAGGAAAATCTTATGTTGAAAGTACTAAACCTCGCTTGGAATGGATTTGGGAATGATGGGGCGCTTGCAATAGGAGAAGCTTTGAAAGTCAACGCAACACTTTTGGTGCTGGATTTAACGTAAGTTAACTGCAATAACAGCTTCTTTGGTTTGGTTCTCTTTACATATAATCATTCAAGTGTTGCCTAACCTCAACACACATATCTTGTTCTTACCCTTACTAGAAATAATAGAATAACCGCAGAGGGAGCTGTACATATCGCCGAGGGATTAGCTGAAAATACCACGTTGCAACATTTAAAGGTAAGTAATCTCTTTTTTTCTATTCTTTTATTCTCAAGTGAGTCACCTGTAGTAGATCTTTTTAGCGCCTATCAACAAGTTTTACAAAAATACATGAATAAAATTGATATATAGAAGTCTTTGAATAAACCATGCGGCTTATTTGTCTAGAAGAGGCAAGTGACTCTTTCTTAAAACAATGTTCTGTATTAAGTATGATTTAAAATACGTGCGTTTCTCGACGTTTTCAACTTCGTTGGCACGGGTGTAAGTGTTACAGGAGAACTGAACCCTAAAAATGATGTTTCTTTTCTTGAAAATTAAGGCATAGAACAATTATATAAAGTTGTTTTGAACTGCTAGCCGAGCAGTTAAAAATAATATGTTTTGCAACGAATAGAGAATATTTGACCGGCGGCTCAATATGTGAAGTCAGCGGTTGTTTATGACGTAGGTTACGATATAAAGATAATTAAAAAGAGGAAAAAACGTGTTTATCTTGCGGCTTTTAGCTTCTCGTAAAGAAAAAAACTTAAGACTAAGATTGCTTTAAAGTGTGTCAAAATTTCGAAGCGAACTGACATATTTATGCTCTGAATATCTTAACCTACGTCACATCACACCGCTGACAAACTCATTTACAACCACGGTATCAAACATTTTCTTGAGAATTTTCATTTCTATATTTCATTTCTCAATGTGATTTGACTAATTTGAAAAATTAACTTCACATTATTTATTAGTTTCAAATAGATTCAAACAAAAATAGGTTATTTTTAGCATTCAGTTCTTCTTAACCTGGTTTTCACAAGGAAAGCAAGTACATACACCAGCATGAGTAAATTGTGCTAAGTGAAAACAGACAATGACAGGCAAAAACACAAGAATCATAGCACATTACATTTGTTAAGGCAATGGTATCTTATCAGAGTTTTAGTTTTTATCCCAAAAATTATGCCATTTCATTTTTACTTTTTTGTTCCGAAATCATGAACAGTGAGCGGAGTGTTTACCCATTATAAACTCAGTCTTTAGTCTGGATATATATTTTCTCCCAACTAACAGTCAATACTTTGATGTTGCCGTCTCAAAATTGCAATTAGTTTATAGAAGTTCGTTCGAGTAAAGGCTTGAAAAGCACTGAGAACAAATGCTAAGCACATACCCGAGCTACAGAAAGGGTGTTTTGGTCTTTTCACAATGTCTAAAAAAATGACCTTGTCTACTAGTATACAACTGTTGTGGCGTCATTCTTATATTGTATTTATTTTGAAGGATCTTTTAAAGAAGACTTGTAAATGCGTAGGCAATTAGAACTCAATATTTTTACGAAACCACTGCACATAATTTGATACCAACAATCACTGGGCTTCCATTTTGATTTTCTTGTTCCACTTTACTTCAGATCGGAAAGAATCCACTGCAAAGTGCTGGAGCGTATGCCCTTGTCAACTCCATGAAAAATAATCCCGAGACTGCAATTATTGAAATTGAGTTATCAGTAAGTGACAGTTAAAACTCAGTTAATATGTATAGATGGCACAACCTCAGTGCTAATAGTTAATATTGGGGAGTTAGGTTGGCATATAGTGGTCATCAGTTGTGCCTCTCACTGCCACGATCCGGGATCGGTGTGGGCCGAAATTTGTCGATCTCAATCTGACCTCGAGAGTTTTTCTCTAAGTATTCCAGTTTTCCTCCCTCAGGATTAATTCGACTTTCACGCTAAGATCTGAGCCGTCGAGTGATTAAACAAAGAAAGAACTTCCGGGATCCAATGAAAATAAGTAAAATAAAAGTCTCACGCTCATGGATTGTGGCTATTAGTTGTAAGACAGTGGAATAGGATTGAAGAGGTCGGTGGCTTCATCGCGTAGATTGTGAGGTCGGTGGCTTTATAGCGTAGATTGTGAGGTCGGTGGATTCATAGCTTATAGATTGTGAGGTCGGTGCTCAGGTTTCACTGTCAAGCTTCAGTAGGCTAAAGCACCCTTGTCAATCGCTGTTCACCTTCAATTCTAGAGGGACATTGATGATCCCACTACGAATAAAATTGACCTGCTTTCAACAGCTGGCTTTCATAGCTCAGCTTGTGAGAATAGTATCATAGAAGTTAAGGGCTCAAAATTCAGTGTAGCCGTAAAAAATATGAAACCGGTCAGAAAGTATCTGCTAGGAGGAAGACGGAGGGAATTTTTCAAATTTTCAAAAAACCTTATGACCCACCCAAAACTTTGCGATAAAACTTCACGGCCCAACTGATTTATTACAAAATTTTTTGTGGTCCACCCAGAAACTGTCAGCCATTGACTTAAGAAAATAAATGCACATTCTTTATAATAATGGTTTACTCAAGCCTAGGTGAGACTGAATTTTAGCCAGAAATGCACAATCTGGTGAGTACAAACTAAGTTTTATAGTTTAATATATGAATCATTAATTCTTGGCCGAACATGGAGTTGATCGTAGTTTCGCTCATACATTTGCTCATTAAAATTTCGGGAAACTCTGAGACCCCTCTAAAGGAAATTTAAGTATATATGATTGAATATTGAATCATAGCTTTTGCAAATAAATTTGTTTGTGTTTGTAATATTCATGTTATCAAATTAAAATCATGTAATACTTATAATTGTTTTACTTTCGCACACTTCGTCTGTGTGTTTCATGGCCCATCCGTCATTGTTGGATTTATTTGTTGGCCCCGCCATTTTCCCTCTGCTCCCCGTCCCCCGCTAGCAGATACTTTCTGACCGGTTCTTATATTTATCAGACTTTCCCTTTGCAATAAATTAAAGTGCGATCATTAGGTACCCGAAGTGCGCTCACCAAATCACTACAAATGTTGAAGTTCATATTTGAAATAAAAGATATTCATTGTGCATTCATAACATAAAAAATTAAGGCGAATGTAGTTTGAGAGAATTTGAGACTAGATCAGGGAAAACTCAAGATACAGTCGTGGGTTTTTACCTTCTCGAGAATTCTCTCCAACTTTGCTGAAGTTTCTCCCGGCTATGATGGCACGAAGAACAGCATTTGTTTCTTTTGTAAAATTATTTTTTTCCGTCTTATCTGTTTGAAACTGTATATTCTCACCAGTTGTTAACTGCCAATCACACTGGCCACGTCATTTTCTTGCTTCATAATGCTATGAAAACGTATATTGTAAACCAGTTAAAAGGTAGTAGTATTCAATGAAGGGTTTTACTGTAAATGTTGATATTAATAGGATATTCGTGTGAACAACGACTTTATTGAGTTGTGTGAAGAAATCGTTAAAATGCACGCCAACGTGATAATCAGTCATGGTGGCTCAGGAGGAGCGGCTCTTGAACAAGCAAATCGACCACCTCCCATGAAAATACTCAAGAATTACATTGCGGATAATCAGTTGAGACTGCTGGATTTTTTCAACCATCTTGACAAGGATAAGAGTCAAAGTCTGTCCGTCCAAGAGTTTGCTGAAGGACTTAAGGTATGCGTAGCATTTTCAGTGGTGGAGATCTCAAGTGTTAGTAATTCTAGCTGATGCCTTGTCATTGATGTTTTTTTCATTTATAATAACACCAGAACGAACCTGTAAAATATCTGTCTTGAACGGGATCATACCATATTGGCACGGTTGACAAGTATTTGTTAGTGGCATGTCGCTGTTGGTGGACACTTGTCAAGCTCACTTTGAGCTGCTCAGCGGTGATGCACAGTGTTTGATGTGAATAACCTAAAACTGTTTATCATACATCGTGGCCAAAAAAACCCCTCTCGTTTATCTACAGTTTCCCTGATTGGGAGTCTTCTTAATCGCAAGTTAGCATATACGTGTAACTTAATTGAAGAACCACATGAGGACTAAAATCCTCCATAGCTGTCGAGTCGTGACAAATGATGTTAAACACTGAGATTTTCACGACTCGTTAGAACCGATTGCTGGGCCGCGGTGTATTTTTAATTTGGGGGGCAAGGCTTTAAAGTGCTGTGCGGGCATTTTATGGATTTTTTTTCAGTATGGCATTATTTATAACATAAAAAGCGTATGTATCAAAAATGTTGTGAGGTACTGATCATGTATATCAGTCTCGTTTAGGCTTTCGGGCGTGTACATTTCTAAAAAACACGCAGTTTTCAAATATTTATTATATTTGTTTTAACTTGACAGGTAATTTTAAATGGGAAATATTTAACAACCCCTCCCCCTCAGCTCCACGGTCTCTGAATTACTAACCTAGAGGGTGGACAAAAGATTAAACAAACGTTCATTTCTGTTTTAGGAGACTGGTATTGATATGAGCACCGTTGAGCTGATCAAGCTGATAAGGTCGTTAGACAAAAACAATGATGGGGAAATTAACTATAGGTAAGAGATTAATCCTCAGTTGTTTCCACAGCAGTTGATATTAGCCACAAAAACAATTGGAAAATCATTTAGTTAACTTGGTACTCGAAACAGCACATTTGCTGTTACTACAGATGCATCTACTTCGATACAACTTCTGTTTTCGGTGAATATTGATCGTGGACAGATCAATTAAAAAAAAATTAAATAAACTTCACCCGCGGCTTAAGAAGCATAGCACAATGCTCACGATTTGGCACGGCGTGGCGTAGCATATAGTTTCATACCATAGTGCTCACAACAGCCATGTATAGCATACCATATCATACCATAACACAATGCAGCACAACATAGCATACCATATCATACCTGATAACACAATACAGCACAGCATAGCATACCATATCATACCATAGCACAATACAGCATTGCATAGCATGACTAAGAGTAGTTTACAAAATGTTCAGTGGTTCTTAGAGTCCAGATGGCAGCTGCTGTGCGAGTTAGAACTAGTCATTTAATTTGCTGACTCTGACAATTGAGCTAGACTTTCCCTTCTACTATTTCTGATAAGTTTGTTTAAGTTTACGTTTGATCCATATAATTGCTTTTCGATTCAGTTTGCTTATCGCTTTGCTTGACATTTTGCTTGTAAGACCTCTTGCATAAACGATTTGTACATTGTTAGAAATGCTGTGAATTTGGTCCTTGATGACTTAACTTTTATTATCGTTTAACTTGGCTACATATGCGGCTATTATGAAGAATAATAGTTTTAATTACAATTATCTTTAAGATGTGAGTTGACTTCGTAGATCTGCTAGATGAAGGCTTTGTTGTGTAGGTTAGATAATTTTTTGTTTTTATTTAACCGCTTATTTTGTGTTTTAGTGAATTAGTTATGGGCTCCATTGAACAAAGCATTGAAGATAGAAAAGAGAAACTTAAAGAATTGGAATCAGAGACAAGAAAAAGGAGAATTCTTGGAACAGAGTAGTGAAATAGAAATAAATTATCTCTAGTATACAATATGAAGTCTTCCTCCCTCTGTGTGACTACTTGGAAGATAAAGAGAATTTTACAATTACTTCCACTTGCAGAAGATTCAAAATATTATTTTTTTTATATTAAAATAAAAACACAAACGAAAAGCAAGAAATTATTAATAATTCCCAAAACGTTTTAGTGTAAACGGCACATTACGATAACACTTAAAGGCTAGAACTGTTTGTTTTAAAACAGTAATAACGCTTGAGTTCAAAAGCTTATCAAAGATCCCCACTCCCCTTAAATATTGAGTGCATTTAATTATGTGCACCAATTTATGCAAAAACTGAAGCTTTGTGTATTGAGAGTGTTTTATAAAATAAACTTTTGAAAATATAAGAATTTTTTACTGCATGGAAATAAATATTAAAAGTTACTAGAACGTTTTGGGCCATAAACTATGGCCTTCATCTGAACTAATACCGTAGCTATTTTTGTTTGTTTTAGCCTGAAGTTATGTGCTAATGAAGCAGATCGTAGACAAATATTTCTAGATCTAGTTTAGGAATTCGATACTTTCATCCTTACTATGTTTAAAAGAAAGGAGAAGTCCATTCCTGACATTCAAACTCGTCTTGCTATTTTGATTATTTATCCGATTATATTAAACAGAATTTTATCATCTATAAAATCTTTCTTGATTCTGTTAAGTTTAGTTTATTCTTTCAATTTATTTTAATGTTCAACAAAAATTAAAATGTTGATTGCGCCCAGATTTTTAATGTTAGTGAAAATAATGGAGATGAAAATATGATTTTCCGTTATTAATTGTAGAGCATCGCTAAATTATTACTGTCAGAAGTGCTAAAACGTCTCAAATATCCCTGAAACGGATAATTTATCTCCAGGTTATGCTTGATGCACAGCTGTTTGTCATTTAAACTACTTTGCAAATTCAGGAACCTCAGATTCTTGGGTTCTGAAACAAAAGAGAATTCTAAACTCTATTGGTAAAATATACTTTACCTTTGGTAAAGAATGCAGAAGATTTAAAGTAACATATAATACATACGGATAAATAAAGAGTAGGTTGTGAATAGAAGTTTCGTATCACACAGATCTAGATCTTTATTCACATTTGCTGTATTTAGTGATCGCTTTAAAAATGGACCAGTTTTACTGTTATGAAATGAATTTCCTATAAAATTTCAAGGCAAGTCTGTGTACCTGTTATTTTAGCCGATAAGCTTTTTCAGACGATACCAGAAAATGAGCCGTTCAACAGGGAAATAAAGCATTGACAGAATGGCCATGACTATCAGTAAAGGAACAATCCAGTAGAAGTGATTCGAATCGCTCTGAATGTAATTGCCATCATCACTTGTGTATTTGTATACTGTAAAGAAAGAAATACATCTCACTGGTAGTGAAAACAAGAGGAATGTAAATTTGGAAATTATCATTTCTGCTGCACTCCGTTTCAATTGAATAAAATAAACTTACTGAGTAATACGAAATATGAAACTAAATAAATGATAAAATTTAGCAATGTAGCTATTGGCCATTCCGGAATTGCGCAGAGAACTGGGGCGAGTTTCAGATTTTAACCAATCAATAAATTGACACCACCACTGAAAGATCATGTTCAGGGTTGTCATTTGACCAAGTTTGATGCCTTTCAGGTTTTAACAGAGACCAAGTTATAGAACTTGAAACATGGTTCAAATCAATACAAATGTCTGTAATGTTGAGACAGTGTCCCCAAACTGATCATATAAAACCATATAAATTCCTAAAATGTTTTGTCAGTTTTGTAAAATCTTGTCATTCGGTCATCATTTGAAAGGAGTTGGGATGAAAATTGTGCATGCTTGCCGATTTTTAAAAGTATCGCAGAAATAAGAAAAAAGTTTAATAGTTCATATGAATTTTGGGGACGCCGTCTCAACATTAGAGACATTTGTATGGATTTGAACCATGTTTCAAGGTCTAAAACTTTGTCTCTGTTTACCCAAAAAGCATCAAACTTGGTTAAATGACAACCCTTAACATGATCTTTCATGTGGTGGTGTTAATTTATTGATTGGTTAAAATCTGAAACTCGCCCCAGTTCCCAGCACAATTCCGGAATGGCCAATTGCTAAGTGCCTTCGAGCGAAACAAAAACAGGACTTCAGAACTGAGCTTAGCGTTAACAAACATAGATCTGACTAATTGGCGTTTACAAAAAGCGTAATGCTTGTGGGATTTGGCTATGAAGATAAACGTCAAGTGTAGATAGCACAAATGTGCTAGTAGCTAACTTGAAGCCACGATCTATAGGACACTATGGCCACGTTGGTAGTGGGCTTTACCTCTGAATCTTCCATAACAAATTGCTAGCAGCCATGGACAGCTGTTTCGGCCTTTTTAGGCCTCATCAGCATGGCATAGCTAGCAAACAGGCTCAGGTTCCCAGAAAGAGTTTCGCGTTTAACCGACGCCTCCATTGATTAATTTTGTCCCTTTCCCTCCACGTGCTTGTCGCTTTCGCTTCACTGATGGTCTTATTTGAAAAAATGTGGGTTAGCTCTCTAGAATTGTAAAAAACTACTAAGTATTTTGACCACTAGAACTGAAAAAAACTCCGATAGATAAATGTCACCTTCTTATTTTAAAGTTCTTGCAATAGAGAGATGTTATTGGCTGCCAGACCGAAGAGCTCCCCGCTCTAATGAGCGACAAAATGGAGACAGAGACTGTTGAGTGTGTAGCCGTGCTAGCTCGACCCAGTAGTAGTTGTACAAACGTACTTGTAAACCAGATACCTCTAAACCTAATTAGAGCCAGTGATAGATAGTGATGCAAGATACATAAGTTTCACTAGCGATTACCTACTTACAAAGTACCCTAGTTAAGTTATTTTAACTTTAAAGTTTCCAAAAATGAACATAAAAAACTGATTAATCATCTTTTAATTAAAATCCTTAACTGGTGTCTCTAAATCTGAGCTAGAAGTAGTGATAGGGAACGGTGGAGCTGTGTTGCTAATTGTTGTAAAAGAATATTTTGTAGAGAGTACTGGAGTCGCGTAGTTTTTTGCTGCAAAATAAATGTTTCGCCTCAAATCTCATGATACATGCATTTTAAACGTCTTTCCGGTGAGCCAGTGGGGGCTACGTACTCTTTAGAATCTAATCCTAAGAGAAAGCAGCGACCATGTACTCACAAAACCGCATAAACAGGTAGCCTAGTTGAATTTAGTGACAAGTATCGAAAAAAGAACATCCTTAATATCAGATATTTTTGAAGCTGATTAACCCGATTACCGTTAAGTTTTTCACCGGCTGTGCTTCGGAATACCGAAACTTAAAGAACTAATTAATTAATTTCTAAACTCCTTACCTGATATGTTAGAATCTGTGCTAGAAGTAGTGGTTGAGAGTGGTGTAATGGTGTTGTGATTTTCTGTAAAGGAACAAATAAAATTTCGACCCAAATCCCACATGATCATGTGTAAAAGCCGATACGGAAAAGCTTTCCACCGTGCCGGCCCTTCATAAGCGAAACTTGTGACTAACTAGCGACCTATTACTTACAGTTACAAACGTTCGAGCACAGGTCACCTAGCAACGTTTAATTAAAGAATCGAAACATTTTTGAAATCCTTACCAGACAAGTTTGACACTGAGCTAGAGTCAGTGATAGACAGTGGTAGAGTCGTGCTGGTTATCAATACTGTGTAAAATAGATGTTTTGAAATGTTTGAATAGAATCTCATGATACATGTGTTTCACTAGCGATTACCTACTTACAAAGTACCCTTGTTAAATTCTAACTGAAAAGTTTCCAAAAATGAACATAAAAAACTGATTAATCATCTTTTAATTAAGATCCCTAAATCTGAGCTAGAAGTAGTGATAGGGAACGGTGGAGCTGTGTTGCTAATTGTTGTAAAAGAATGTTTTGTAGAGAGTTCTGGAGTTGTGTAGTTTTTTGCTGCAAAATAAAAAATGTTTCGCCTCAAATCTCATAATACATGCATTTTAAAAGTCTTTCCTGTGAGTCAGTGGGGGCTACGCACTCTTTAGAATCTAATCTTAAGAGAAAGCAGCGACCAGCTACTCACCGCAAAACCGCATGCACAGGTAACCTAGTTGAATTTAGTGACAAGTATCGAGAAAAGAACATCCTAAATATCAGATATTTTTTAAGCTGTTTAACCCGATTACCGTTAAGTTTTTCACCGGCTGTGCTTCGGCCGGAATATCGAAACTTAAAGAACTAAGTAATTAATTTCTAAACTCCTTACCTGATATGTTAGAAACCGAGCTAGAAGTATTGGTTGAGAGTGGTGTAGTGGTGTTGTAATTTTCTATAAAAGAACAAATAAAATTTTGACTCAAATTCCACATGATAATGTGTAAAACCCGATAAGGTTTACAAAGCTTTCCACCGTGCCGGCCCTTCATAAGCGAAACTTGTGAATAACAAGCGACCAACTACTTACAGTTACAAACGTGCGAGCACAGGTGCCTAGCAACGTTTAATTAAGGAATCGAAACATTTTTGAAATCCTTACCAAACAAGTTTGAAACTGAGCTCGAAGAAGCTGTGATCGAGACTGATGGAATCGTGTTGGTTGTCAGTGCTGCAAAAAATATATAATATTCTCGTTCAATTCATATGATACATGTTTCACCCGATTATCGCTGCGCTTTCTTGATAAGTATTAGGAAAGGTACTTAATTAGAAAGCGAAACATATCTTCAAGTCCAGGACAACTAAGTTTGAAACTGAGTTAGAGTCAGTGATAGACAGTGGTAGAGTCGTGCTGGTTATCAATACTGTGTAAAATAGATGTTTTGAAATGTTTGAATAGAATCTCATGATACATGTGTTTCACTAGCGATTACCTACTTACAAAGTACCCTTGTTAAATTCTAACTGAAAAGTTTCCAAAAATGAACATAAAAAACTGATTAATCATCTTTTAATTAAGATCCCTAAATCTGAGCTAGAAGTAGTGATAGGGAACGGTGGAGCTGTGTTGCTAATTGTTGTAAAAGAATGTTTTGTAGAGAGTACTGGAGTCGCGTAGATTTTTGCTGCAAAATAAAAAATGTTTCGCCTCAAATCTCATGATACATGCATGCATTTAAAAAGTCTTTCCTGTGAGTCGGTGGGGGCTACGTACTCTTTAGAATCTAATCTTGAAGAGAAAGCAGCGACCAGCTACTCAAAATACCGCATGAACAGGTAACCTGGTTGAATTTAGTGACAAGTATCGAAAAAAGAACATCCTTAATATCAGATATTTTTTAAGCTTTTAACCCGATTACTTTAAAGTTTTCCAACGGCTGTGCTTCGGAGTATAGAAACTTAAAGAACTAAGTAATTAATTTCTAAACTCCTTACCTGATATGTTACAAACTGTGCTAGAAGTTTTGGTTGAGAGTGGTGTAGTGGTGTTGTAATTTTCTATAAAAGAACAAATACAGTTTAGACTCAAATCCCACATGATAATGTGTAAAAGCCGATACGGAAAAGCTTTCCACCATGCCGGCCTTTCATAAGCGAAACTTGTGACTAACCAGCGACCACCTACTTACAGTTACAAACGTGCGAGCACAGGTGCCTAGCAACGTTTAATTAAAGAATCGAAACATTTTTGAAATCCTTACCAGACAAGTTTGAAACTGAGCTCGAAGAAGCTGTGATCGAGACTGATGGAATCGTGTTGGTTGTTAGTGCTGCAAAAAATATATAATATTCTCGTTCAATTCATATGATACATGTTTGTATGATAAGCGCTTTCTTGATAAGTGTGTAAGTATATAAGGCTGTGCTTCACAATGTCAAAACTCGTAATTAACCAGGAAAAAACGTCTTACGGTAAAGCATGAATAGGTAGCGTAGTTAGGTTAAATAGACATAGACAATTATGAACTTTTGAATTTTAGGAAAGAAACATTTTAAAATCCTTACCAGATACTTTTGAAACTGTTCTAGAGCCAGTTGTCAATGCTGTAATACAAATATTTTGAGTCAAATCTTATGATATACGATGATGTGTGTTTAAAATAACCATTCCACGAGCTTGCTGTGGCTTACGCTTTAGAATCGAAACTCAATAGTAACCTATGAACAAGAAAGCTTCATTACAATGTAGCCGAATGAAGTTCATTGATATAAATGTCGAGAAATATACTTACAACGAATTTCTTCAGTTAAAATCTTAGCTTTTGAACCCCCATCTAGTTTGCTTTGTTTGTTCGATTTCTGGTCGGATAACACAAAGTGGAATCAGGTCTTCAAATAATCAAATAGAAGTTCGTGTCTTTTCTCTAGCACTGCGAATTGTTAAACTTTCATGTCTTTTCCCAAAAAAGCGATATATTTTTGGCTTTTTAAACTAAGAGTAAGATTTTGAAACATTTTTTTAACACATTCCAATTATTATGAAATTGCTACAACAAAAATGGAGAGTCAATGCTTTAAGTTTTTTAATTTGAATTGAATTAATAAAGAAACAAACATTTTGTCATCAAGGCCATAGTAACACTAGATTATAACGGCTTTTGAGCTCCTTTTGACTTCTAAATGAATTTTTAATTTTCATTCTAATATATATAAAACGTCAGTTTGGTTTAAAGAGCAGGTACGGCTTACATGATATATATATATATATCATGTCTGTGCCCAAGTTCAGGAGCTGCCATACAGCCATTATGGTAGTAACCGGGAGGGCACATTGTATATTTATGTGTATAGATATATAATATCATGGGTGACAAATTTCTGGCGCGAAATTTCAGCATTAATTTATAATTTCACATGTGAAATTACAAAATTGCCATGGCAACCGTTTCTACGCAGCCAAAATGGCGTCCAGGTTTGAAGATGTTACAGATTCGTCATTGTTTTCCAGCTATATTCGAGTGACTTAATGCTCTTTTGCCTATATTATATCTTAGCCTGTTTGCTGTTTGTTATTTACAGGCTTGGGAGAATGCTCCCTCAGGGATTTTTGAAAATTTAATTCCCAGGAAGGGCGATTTTCTTCATTTTTAATTAATAATTAGTCCTTTTGAATTATGAATATAGCGTTAATTTATCTGGATCATAGTTGATAGAGGGGGGCTGGAACTGGAAAAACATTTGCATTTTGAGGCTTCGTCATATTTTTTACGTAACTACATTAAGAGACGTTGTCAACTCAGAATCACACATGGCGGCAGGTTTGCAGTGTCTCAAGCTCAGTGAGCAAATTTGGCACCAAATGACAGCAGGTATTGTCCAGGCTGTGGCCTCATTTCAGATGACCCAGATGACCATTTGAGCGTAACCTACTCGGCCCCAAGCCAAAACGTAACCGGTTTCACACGATTTGTACAAGGAAACTGGGGCACACTTACCTGACAAAACACATATTCAGGAGTTGAAACTAAAATGAGAGGCAATAGCCGTGGTTACACGGGCCGTTTTTCCCACGGGTAAGCGGCCCTTAACCACGGGCAAAAAAAATATGTGTGTAACTGCCTTCCCCGAGGCTAAGTAACCTTCGGGTAGTTTCTATAGATACGTCAAAGAGAACAAAGAAATAACCCATGACAGTAACCCCACCGAACTAGTATGGTTAGCAGCAACCCGAGGTGGACTAAGCCAATCACGTAATAGGAAAAAGTTAATACGTGTTGACGCGTTGACACCTATCAGAAATGTTCTCAAGGTTAATGATGACACGTGTAACCGGCTCACTACGAGGCGTGTGAATGAAACGATCGAGCGTGTGAGCGTGTGAAAGAGTGCTGAGGCGTGTGTCACACGCTCAAGGCGTGTGTCTTGGTAGGTCTTATTTTGTAGAGCAGATCATTGATCGCATTTGACACGGGCGGCGTTTTCAAGTTCATTCATGAATCAGTTTTGGGCAATCATGAACAAAGAAGGCAGACAGTATATTCAGAAAATTAAAACTTTCCGTACGGTGCGCTGAGTTAACCGTTTTTTAAGCTTGGAATCCTTGGACTTTTTCAATACAATAAACAATTTAAAGTAAACCGCGTCTTATGCACGTAATTTCTAATTTGTCACCCACAATATAAATATAGGTAATCAAATGGTATACTTGTGAAATTAGAGAATAAATTCACTGGCGTTTTGTCCAAATTCTAATAATTAGAATTTAAATTAGAAATTATTAGAGTTTGGACAAAGCGAGCGTGAAATTATTTCCTAATCAGTTCACTCGTCACCATTTGATTACACATACCAATTATAGTTAAATTTATTCGCAAAGGTATATAACTCGGTTTACAAGTTGTTACCTACAATATACATACCATATTATAAACGCATTATACATTATCAAATGTCTAAAAAAAAAAAGTTGAACTCCTATAACAAGTAATCATTCATATTTTCGTTAACAAATCATACAACTTCAGTAACTTATAAAAGTAAGTTGCGGTAGTTGTAGATATAGATTTATCAGCCATTGAGATTATATATGAAAACAAGGATTTTCTATTAAGCAAATTGAATTTCGGGTTAACCAAAATTATCTTTTGTATGTAATTAGTATTATATATATTTATTAATTAATTCTTATATATATTTATATATAATCTTAAAGTCTTTTACATGTTTTAATATTATGTTGCTCCTACAGAGTTTAGCACTTTTTCAAAAAATGTTCTTAATTTTCAAATAATCAAAAAATATAAATGGAATTCTGAAAAACCTTAAAAAGGGTAATTTATCCGTTGTACTTGTAGTGAAAAAGAACTTTAGATTGACTGCCCGGTTGTAGATCTTTCGTATATATCTATTTCCCTTCTTGATTTCCCGACTAATTCACAGATCATCGACCCTCTGTATTTTTACAATGCATCTACTTAATCCTTTCTGCTCTCCAGTCTGGTCATCTAAGTTTCCCATTTCTTCTCAGCTAATCATTCTTTATTCACTTTCTTTCCGACTTGATTTTCTTACAAAGTTTTTTTGTTGTATTCCGGCCCGATATGCATTACACGTGTCCAGTTCTCATTCACGTAATATCTTTTTGATCACTAGTGCTGTAGTCGTACAGTCAGCTCGAAGCAGTAATCCTCTCTCCTTCATGGACTAGAATTACTATTTGCAGGCCAGGGGAGTTATACATATTTATGTTATAGGCGAAATACACTCCAGTAGCATTAGGCCGCACATGCACTACAGAAAAATTGGGCCCGGGAATCCTCACGCTAACCCACTATACTAATCATGAAACTGCTACGTTGCCAGC
>JAOBRB020345882.1:0-10685 GCA_027575285.2 Zoanthus pulchellus | reverse complement strand
TCCTCTTCCTCTTCCTCTTCCTCTTCCTCTTCCTCTTCCTCTTCCTCTTCCTCTTCCTCTTCCTCTTCCTCTTCTTCGTCTTCGTTGTCGTCTTCTTCGTCGTCGTCTTCTTCAACTTCTTCTTTTTCATCATTATCTGATTATTCTTCATATTATTATTATTATTATTATTATTATAATTATAATAATTATTATTATTACTATTACTATTATTATAATAATAATTCTTATAATACAGATTGATCTTGTGCCGCCTTACTTCCTATGTCATCGGGTTCAATTTGAAACTTACTATATAATAGTTAATCGAATTCTTTGTATTGCAGCTTGGTCGCTTGTTAGTTTACATGTTAAACCCTTGTCAAGATATCGAACTAGCTTGCTTTGCGCTCCACCTGGCTAATCACCCACGAGGAAGTGATATTCTTAACAACGTCCTTACGGTCTCGAGTGCAGGTACAAAGGTAACAAACTTGCTTCTGATTAGATTCAAAGTTGCCATTTTTTTCTTAGGATCCTTGCAGTTGCCATTGTTAATCTGCGGGGGAGGGTTCAGAGATTTGTGGCGAGAGGCGAAAGATCAAATTCCACAAAGTGCGAGAAACAATGCCTGTCAAAAATCGAAAACATTACTTTATATGTGTTAATTACACTTTGAATCCCTTCGTTTGACTCGGGAGTGATAATTTTAATGATGTGCTTCAAAATGTTAGATCGACATGCCTTATTATATATGTTGTACACCTTTTATGTTTGTTTGTTGTTTTTTTTCAATAAGAAGTATCTAAATTATAGATGATAACTGATTAATGAATAACTTGAATTTCTTTTTGTTCAGTTGCGTGAAAGAGTTGCCTTGTACCTGTGGAAGATTCTGGATCGCCAACAGCTTCCTGAAGAACCGAAAAAAATGGCTGTGAAGTTCAAGAAACTCATGGAAGATTCCGGATTTCATATTTATGGCACTGACTCTCAAGAATCCCCGGTTAGGAGTTTGGAGGAAGAGGTATTTTTTCTTAAGAAAGTTTAAAGCGTTTATATATTGAAAGAAATGAAGAAAAAGATTAGCGCTTTTGGATTTTAGTCTAAATTTCAAACGCGAGGACAATTTTGATTTGCATTAATTGTTTTTATGAACACGGTATATCAATAGCAAGGCTCTGAACTCGAACAGTTTGTAGCAATTCAGATGGAATAGAAAAAAGTTGGTTAATAACTTTTTGATTCGATTTTCCTTTAAACTTTTAATCAAGGAGATGTTAACAACTCCAAGTAAAGTATTTTTGGGAAAAAATTGTGTCTATGGCGGAAATGGGAACTAAGAACATTTTTACTGCATTCACGAAACAAAGTATATAAACTAATTGCTTGTTGCAAAAAACAATTTTTTTTTCTGTGAATAACTAGAATGTTTCTATAAAATTTAATGGCAAGTGCAAGCAGCGTGCAACCCATTGAACGAAGTTCAATACTAAATGGAGAAAGCATTTCAGGAAAATAGAAAATTTGAGCCCACCGACTTCGTTTTCTCTGGCACTGATGCCAATGCAACAGCGCCGGGTAAAGAGGACTACTTTAACGATCCGTTTGCAGACGAGGCCTAACTATAAAACTGTAGGCGATAGCGAAATAATGAAAGATTGTCATTGGTGTTTTTGTAACATTTTGTTACCGGTCTAGCTTCATCTAACGTGGCTGTAAAACGTTCATTCTCTACAGTCCTCTATAGTTTTGTCATCATGTCATCATCAACAGTCGCTCGTTAAAATAAGCATTTAAAATAGCTAAAAGCCTTTATAATAGTGTCTCTTGGCTGCTTCTGTTTCAGAGTCAGTGGAGTTGAACTTCCTGCTTTGTTGTGAATTATATTGAATCCAGAATGCTGGTTCCAATTGACACTAAGTTTTAGCGAGAAATTTTGGTTTTTAACTGAAAAACGATATGTTCTTTTGCGACATCAACGCAATATCTATCCTCTATAATAATGACACAATTTTTGAAACCACACTCTTGTTATATTATTTACTTTTTAGATGATTGTTTCATTTTCTTTGTTGACTATATAGGTGATTTTCGATTTTTGCGCTAGAAAGCAAAATGATGTCGTCTAAATTTGTGTTTGAGGCTTGTATCCAAATTCTATTTTTATTTCAAAGTTATACTCTTTCTCTCCAGGTAAAGCAGTGGGATCAAACAGACACTGAAAACTTATTACAGTGGCAAAAAAGACAGGCTGAAGCTTGTAAACCGTGAGTATATATCTAGGAATATACTTGAAATACTATTCATTGGTAATTCAGATGAGCTCACAACTTTTAGGTGCTCCAAATTAAAGACCATATTTTGATGAGATATATTAAATATAATAATAATCAACATAATCATAATTTATTTATATAGCGCTTAATTCATATGCTCTAAGCGTTTTACAGTCTTAATAAAGTTTAACACTAATATAATAAGAATTATTATACTATTATATTATTACTATAGAATGTATTGTTTTATTAAAGATTAATGGAACGGGTTGATCGCCTATGTGCACAAGTGTCTGCAGTAGCTCTTGGTGTCATCAAAGTTGTCACTGAAATACAAGATAAACAGCGACAAAACCTCCTGAAACACAATCGCAACTCCCTTTCAGCAGAAGTTGAAGTCAGGAAGAAATGGAGGCAGATTAACGAGCGTCTAATTCATGAAAGGTATCTCATTATGCTACCAAACAATAGATTAATGACAGGGATTTCATTAGAAGTGCCAACTGGCGAACTCTGCGGGCAGCTATTCTCCACAACGGAGCCAGCTACTATGGGGAAAAAACATGCAGTTTATCCTGAAGGCAGTCATTAATAAAAGTGTTTTTTGTCGATATTTTGACCCGTTTTGCTTCTTTGGTGATTTTTGTAACGAGCTCTTATAACTTAATTAACACGCATTCAACAATGTGATCGGTTCTTCTGTCCGCCATGTTGAATGGACAGAAAAGATAGACTGGTGACAAATCTGCCTGGATTACCGCTGGACTGTTTTCGTTTTCTGCATGGTTGCGCTCTGCCGTCTACTTTTACAATACCTTCACTCTACTTCAAATCGTAATGACAACCCTGTAATGCATTTTTCAAACAGTAACTTAGTTTGAACTACTCACTCAGTTTTGAACATAATGCGTTTGTAAAGGTTCTCCTGTTGTTTGATTTGAGATTTATTAATTAGTTGTTTGCTAGTCCCAGGCCTTTTTCTAGCCCTCTCCTTCAACTTTTTGATTTTCGCCGACTTCTTCTTTCATGCCTTGTCAGTGCCGTATTAAGCGCTTGCCCTTTGATGGATTCATGCTGTAAAATATATGACCAAATGATAATTATTATTATTATTATTATTATTACATTTATATATTTTATACAATATAGAGTAACGAGTAGAATATTTCTTTAACCGTAAAGTGCTATACACAGGGGAGCTTATAACTATATAACTAAGATTTTAAAAAAATCAAAATTTGCCCGTGGAGGTACAAACTTGTTTCGAGAGAATATAAGTTCTCTTAAATCTGTTAAAGCTTAAATCATGTAGTTCGCTCGTCTGATGAGAGATAACTTGTCGGTTCTCTCGAAACAAGTTTGTAGCGCTACTGGCAAATTTTGAATTTTTTTAAACGTTGGTAATATATTATATAATATAGATTATTATTCCTATTCCTTCCTCAAATGTAGTATTTTTTTCAGTTAATAAGGCATTCATATAAAAGTCAAACTTTATCATTTAATAACTTAGGAATTGTATTAGCCGATGCACAAACAAGCTATGCACGTGATATTCCTTCTGGGATTTCATTGTCCGCAAATAATGATTTTAAATAGAAAATGTATTTCGTTTGTTCTCCTAACTTTTGCTGAATAATTTAAATTCGTGTGATAAAAGAGAGTTAAACTCCTTCTTTGTTTTTCCTCACATTTCAGAGCCCTCTGGTATGACCGTGCTCATTTCCAGGCTTCTTGGAGACTGGACCCTACTGAGGGGCCATCACGAGTTCGGTGTAGGCTTCAGCGTTGCCACATGGATATCGCTGACAAGTACATAATGGAGGAATACAGGAGCAGTAGTAAGCACCTTTAGAACATCTCAACGGAGTCCACTGTTGACAGTTTGTGTGTCAACTTTCTCACGCGCTGTGAAACTAGACCTGTGTTTCTTCCTTTGATTATTAAGTGCATATGAAGGAAAATTTTTTTTTCGCTAGTTCAAAAGTAGGTTACTTCTAGGTTCTATTTCTGAAAAAAAATTTGAAATTTGACTTTTATATATTTTTAATAAGCGTTCAAAGTTGCAAATTTTAAGTCTTGGACAAGCAATTCGGAGTCTAGGTTCCAATTCAAGGCTCTGACGTCATAAAAGTCACTCGCCTTTCCGATTTTGCATTGTGGTGTCGTACATGTAGAGCTTTAAAAATATGGGAAACCCGTGTGTTGTAGCTCTACTTGTAAGTAAGAGAATGTACCACACCACAATGCATAATCGGGAAGGCGAGCAGATTATGAGCCTACCGTTTGCAATGCGATTAACCACGGAAGCTTGTGACGTATCTTTGTTTCTCAAAAGAGTTCGCACATTTTCAGTACAGAAAGAGATCCCGTTATAAGTGAAGGAAGCTCAAGCGCAAAAGTCACTGCTGCATGTACACTGTGCTAGGAAAATTAACTATGTGTTTGCATGATGACTTAAGAAATATGCGTCATTTTCTGTGTTTTTACATTGTTTAGGCAGTGCTCGAAATTAAAAATATTTCATGGTCGCAATTTTGCGACTGGTTGCAAAATTTTAGGCACAAAATTTCAGCCGAAGCACTTTTCATTAGTTGTCTGAGATGTAGATTGGTCGCAAAACTGCGACTCTTCGAGCCCTGTTAGGTAACCAGGTCGCAAGAACATGGCGGTTCAATGGTGGCCGATATTTATCAAACGATCAAATTAAAAACTTACATCCTTTTAGAAAAATAAAACTTGAATTTATTTGGCAAAATACTCTGACGAAGCTTGATATACTTGATAAAGGAAAGAAAAGTAGATATGGCTACGATTTCGTAATTAGTGGCTTTTCAAATAGTTAATGCTTTTTATGATGTATTGTAAATTGTTTCTTTTATACTCTAGAAACAAGAAATGACAGTAGCCCACTGACCTACCTGTTTGCAGACTCATCCAACCAGAGTGGGAAGAATATTGGATATTACGTTTTTGACACTACTGATACAATACGGTGAGATTGCAACACCTCCTTGTTTTGGTTATATTCTAAGTGTTTGATACAAATGTACGGGACTTGTGCGATCCCACGAAAATCTTTGTAGACCCTACAGCTCTGGACTCTGAAAGCACCTGAAAAATCCTGATTATGGGAGTTTGATCATTTCATTTTCATTCTTGTGTCTCACTCTGCACTTATGTGTATTGAGCACTTCTTAATAGTGTTTGCTACAACTTCCCACGTTTATATTTTTATTTAGTTTATTGTTACATATTGGCTAACAATTAATGTATTTAAACCATTAGCTTTCAATGCCGATGCCGAAACATCTACCCAGACAGCAACACAAGGGGAGTGATTCTTATTGGTGAGTTCAAACAAAGCAAAAAATTCTACACGGAATCACAACTTGTTTTTTTTAAGCTTTCCATCTCAAGGTGTGTAACGTAACGAGTTAAGTGTGAATAATTTGCTTTCTTCTTAGAAAACATTCTTAACCCTTTCAGTCCCAATCAGTTATCAACACCCAACTTCTCCTTACATAACACATACAAAATAATACATTTGATTATGAGAAATTAAGAATTGATCAAACAAAGCTAACTACTAAAGATAAAAAGTAAAATTCTCCCAAACTTACCAAATGGAAAGTATGGGATCAAATTGGGAGAAGTAAGCGATACAACTGGGAGTGAAAGGGTTAATGTTTTTAAAGTCAGAGACTTTACCTAATAGGCTGCAAAGTCGTGCAAATGAAGACGTGTGTTTGTGCTAGATATACGTATTAGCAAACATTTTTGAAGTGCCCAATAATTTTCGTATTTTTTTAACAGTAAAACATATTTTTAAAATGACATCCGTGGAAAATGTTTTATTTGAAAAAAGCTACTTGTTTGCGAATATTGTACATCAGTAAGACTACATAGTTATTTGGTCAAACCCTTTAGCTGACTGGGATGTACTTAATGAAAAAGTTTATCTATATCTTTCTCCATCAAAGGGAGACTAGGTCACTGGAATTTTGTCTTAAGATTTTGAGCAGCCGTTTGTGATGAGGAAAGCATTGTGTAACGACGTTTTAAGCAAGCAGCCTCTAAGAGGACGAGACGCGTGCCAGTTTAAATTCTAATCCATAACAGTGCGAAACGGCCTCATAAGCACTACGATCAACCTGTTGTTGCATGAAAAATCGTGTTTCTATTTTAATATTTAGGTGACGCCCATGTGCACTTTGTTGGAGAAGAAGCCATTGCAGATACAGATATCACCCAGGTAACTGGCTTGAAATTCGTCCTCTATTATTTGTTGTTTATATAGCCAGCCTTGCGGTTACTTATGGTGACTAAAATCTAGAATTTCTTTCCGTTTTAAAAAAATAGATGTTCTGAAGATTTTTTCATGAAATATGAAAATTTACTTACTTCTTTTGTCTTCTTTACCTTTCTTAATGCTCAGCATCTTTACGTGTTAGTTGTAACCATTTCACCCCCAGTCAGTTATCAACACTCAACTTCTCCTTACATACCAAATACAAAATAGGACATTTGGCTATAAGAAAATATAAATTGATCAAACAAGGCTAGCTACGATTTAAAAGTAAAATTCTCTCAACCTTGTTCAACGAAAGGTGTAGGGAACAAGTTGGGAGAACTTTAAAATAACTCAACTGGGATTTAAAGAGTTAAAGCTCGGTTTTTAGCTACTTTGTAAAGCTCTTTCCTTTATCCTGTTTGCACGTGGTTTGTTCTCTCACTTTACTGCACTCTTATTATTTGGTTTCATTAACCATTATAGGATGATAATTCTTTACTCTTTCCCTTCAGTCTCATGATACAAAACGTGATTGTCTTTGCATTCAAATATTACAGTTCCTAAATACAAAGATGTTAGAGTGGACTGGTTAGGAAGCTCTGCAAACTACAAAAAAGATTACAATGTTTCTTTGTTCATTTTGTGTGCACGATCACGGTTAACATCTTTTGTTCTAGGTGTCATGCATCATTAGTCTGTTGGTCGTTTGCTCATTTACATCTGAAAGCCTTTTGTTATTTGTGCACGGTCAAGGTCATATTTCAATAGGGAATAGGAGAACAATAAGATAGAACAAAGAAAGCCGTCAGGTTTCCAAACCATTTGACTCTACTAACTTTGCTAAATGTCAAAATAAGCATACTTTTTAACGCGTAATGTAAGAATATCCTTACCAAGTAACAATTTTTTTTGATAAATGCACAAGAGCAGACGTTCTTAATATTAAAGTAATCAAATATTATATATAATTCGGTACCTTTTGTAAAATTAATGTATGGTTGAGTATTGTTTTTGACAACTCCTATGTGGGTTTTTTGGAACCCAGAACTATGCACTCTTAGAAACTGCACGTAAACACCAAAAACTTTTTTCTTTGTTCGCTATAAGGTTAATATCTCTTTGTTCATTCTTTACCTAAAGTTGATATGAACAAAGTAAATTATTTGATGTCAGCAATAAGTTGTTTATAGTCTTTAAATATCTTAAAGAGCCTATGAAGTGAAAAATGTTTTTGGTTGTCTGAAAATTAAAGATCATGATAAGAAAGACAAACAATCAAAATTTCAAAGAATTAAAACAAATTGCAAAGAAGCTACGCGTCTGGAAAGATTCGAGCTCTTTGGTTATACATCATAAGATTCAAATTAGCAAATGTCACGCAACATTTTCTTTCGAAATTCGGAGTTTTCTTGTGCCTCTGATTCAAAATGAATTAATTAAAATTAAAGTGAGCTCTGCATTCATTCTCATGCAAATGCAATTAATTTTTATTAGAATGTCTTCGCACTTAGACTCTCTTTCAAACAGAGGCACAAGGGAGCTCGGAAGTGGCCTATTGCTTGCTTCAATACAGACAATATGTGAAATAGTAGTTAAACAGATACTTTTCGAAGTTAAAAATAGCTTAAACCTGAAATTTAATTTTCTTGTAACAGCTTTAGTTTTAATTCCGTGTTGTGAATCAGAGTGGAGATATAAGCAAAAATTGCTATTTTCTCTTATGTCGCTTTTGAAGTTTGAAAACAAAATCACTTGATGCCTTGAATGCATAATGAGGTAGCCAGTCGTTAGCCACAAAACATGCAAATTTAGGCGGCTGTATCTCAGAGGTATTGCATCCAAAGTCTTTGAAACGATCTGTATTTGATGCTTTTGAATTAGTCTCTTTAGAGATGTAAAAACGTTTTTTACTTCATGGGCACTTTAAGGATTCGTATTACTCTATGTACTTTTGTCTAGATTCTACTCGGCAACAGAGATGCCGTGTCTATTTCCTGGGCTCTGGAAGAAATTCAAGAAATTCATATCAGACGCTATTGCCTTCAGGTATGATTTGCATTCGTTTGTCATTGTTAGAAATACTTGTTTCATGACCGCAAAGGTCGTTTAATTGTTTCATCGTGGCTTGCACATCGTTGTGAACTTAAGCTCATTCATCACGCTCCAAACATCTGTGATTTCATAGGTTTGCATAAGACATTTTGTTTATTAAAAAATGGCAGCCTTATACCAAATTTTAACCCTGAAACAGATTTTAATGGAGCCGTTACAATTGAAATTACTTTTGATATTATGCGCACGGGTTGACCATTGGCACCCCGCAAACGTTTCCGTTTTTAATCTAGATAATTATTTGACGCATAAAATTCCGGCTCATCCTCGGTGTAAGAACCTGTGATGTTTTCTCTTTGTTTTATCACTATTATGTTCGCTCCATCTATTGTCTTGACTTCATTGTTTTCTTTGTTATACGTCACTCACAGGTTCTTTCACCGAGGTAAACCCAAAATTCCGTTATTACTCAATATTAGAGACCTTAAGCAACGAGGACGAGAACGTGAGCCACGACGGCTTCATGAAATCTCCTTTTTGGTTTACTCTCTATTTTTGTGCTGGGCAGTAGGGTTTTATTTCTTTACTTTTTGCTTTAATTTGTGAAGAGAAAAACGATTTAATGTTTTTCCATGACGCTAAACAGACACAGAAAGTTTGCTGTTACGTGCACAGTCTCGACAACTCCAAAAAAAAGTGTTTCTAATTTTAGTAACAACTCCTTGCACGAGCTCCGCTTGCTGCATGCTAACGTGCAGTTATTGTGTTTTCTCTTGTTTTGAACTGTCGTAGTCGGCATCGCCGTCTTCGTTGCTTAGGCCCCTTTTAGCTCTTTTTTTCTTCTGTTTTATCATTTTCACTTTTTCTTCTCCACAGGATAATGCACTGGAGATATTTCTTACCAATGGTAGGACTTTCCTATTGGCCTTTGAAACAACTGAGGTGAGTTTTACTTGTAAGGTTGTCTTCCTAAGAGTAGCAATTTTGTCGATATCGCCGTATGGTCAAAGTATACATTACCAAAATATAGAACCTGATTGACATTACTGTTCTGTAGGATCGAAAATCCGTTCTTGATGAATTCAAAGTGAAAAATCTCCCTTACATTGGGCCTTCTCAAGACGAACATCTTCACATCATTACTGCAAGGTGAGTTTGTCGTAAAATGTCATAGTTGTCTTTTGGTTCCTTGTAATTTGATCTTCACAGGTAAAATTTCTGTCATAGCATTTTTATTTATGTAGTAAATGTATATTATATACATAGTGTGATAATTACACGATTTTGTATGAAACTAGTTGATAATAGTAATAAAGTAAATTGGTTATTTCCTTGAAAGAAGCTGCGCTAATCTTGAACATAAATGAACTTATCTGAAATGAAATTTTTTTAATCTTTTATCACAAAACACGCTTATTTTTAGATGGCGCAAGGGCGAAATCACTAATTTTGAGTACCTAACCGAGTTGAATAAAACTGCCGGAAGATCATTCAACGACCTCATGCAATATCCAGTTTTCCCGTTTGTTTTGAGAGATTTCCAATCAGACGTCTTGGACTTGAACAACGATTCATCTTTTAGGTAAATGTATATTCCTAAAGAGAAAAATAACTAGCTGTGAACTAGAGTTAGCTGCGTCGATATTCCTGAGGAAACAATTTAGTTGTAAAAGTGTAAACTATGGACCCTTACACCGTACGGTATAAAAGGTAAAGCTTACTGAAGTTTCGGACGTTAGTCCTTTGTTAGAGAAACCAAACTATTCTGCCACGTCTCGCCGACTATACTTTCATTGCTTCACGAGTCAAGATATATAATACATTAGTAAAATCCAACTAGTAGGCTATTATCGATGCTGCGTTCTGATTGGTTGAGCTACTAGTAGGCTATTTGTTATAGCCTACTAGTAGCGAAAAATGCCGAATAATGGCGGCTGAATCGTGTTTTGCTGAAGTTTCGGATGAGTATTTGAGCTCATTATTACATAAATCTTTACCAAAATCTACAAAGGAAGTCAACTAAATATGGAATGAAGAGATTTAACGGTAGGAATATACAAAACAAATTTGAACTGTTGACA
>JAOBRB020345771.1:0-10685 GCA_027575285.2 Zoanthus pulchellus | reverse complement strand
TGATGATGATGATGATGATGATGATGATGATGATGATGATGATGATGATGATGATGATGATGATGATGATGATGGTTTAATAACATTCCACTACGTGGCTCTTCTAAACTATAAAACTAAGTCACTATAAATTTACAAATCTGTAGCTATATATAAATAATATAAGAGTTATTACAAACATATTAAAAATCTATATGGACCAAGAAACATAAAATACAAACTGAAAGATGACATAAAAGTTTTGAGCACTTTATCAGACAATCTGTCATTGGCTTTAACCTTAAAATATGATTTACATCTAGCGAAAAATTCTTGAGGCGTTCCTGACAATCTGACAGTGCTAGGAAGACTGTTAAAAACGTTTGAAGCACTGTGTTTAAGTGTTTAGAATAAAGTTAGAACAAAGCTTAAAATGTTTGCTAGATCGCAGGTTTTTCGTAGGCACATATTGCTTAATTTTCATATGTTCTGGCCAGATTCTATTATTGGGTGGATTGAATGCAAGCTTAGCCATGTGATGTAATGTACTTAATGTAAATAACGAACCACTTACTTTCGGCTGGGAGTTTAAGTCGAACCATCCAGGTCTTTCCCAGCCATGGCGCTCTTGGTATACACATCCGGCATTCATCAACACCTAGGAAGGATAATATTTAACATCAATAATACAATAACTGAAAAAACAAGAACCAGCTTTCCTTCATGAGACTCCTATTTATCTAAGTATATTTAGTCTAACTCTCAACACATCAGTTTTATCAGTTTATACAGGGAAAAGCAAAGCAAAAATATTTAACGTTGTTCGAAAGTTGCTCAGTCTTTTATTTTGCAGAGAATTTTTTTCCTTGTAATTAAGTTGGCAAGTTGGTCGATAGAATACAAGTTATACGGGATTGCAATGTCTTGTGTAAAACAGCCACACAAAGTAATGAGGTTCTAAGCGAGAACAAAGATAGATAAAGAACTATACCAGGCCTCTTTCCATAAAATTCCTCGTATGATACTAAGTTACAATAAAACTCAAGCTTTTCTGCATAATGAAGGCATTCTAATCATAAGAGGTCCCGTTTTCTATACACTCTTGGACAGGCGTGATTGAAGCATTTGAAACGATCTGTTCCATTCCACAGAGTTTCCAGACCGATAACCCGCACTGCCGAAATTCAAAGATCTGTGCCACATCATTTTCCACCTATAAACAATTGGCCATTAGAAAACAGAAAGTTACTTTAAATTTCATTCTCACCTCGTGAAATGGATCACACCTAATGTTTCTACCCGCAAGTGGTTCGTCATGTGGGAAAACCATGGAATAATTTTTGGCGTATGCCTCGTGGCTTCTTTCTCGCAGCCATTTGTTGTTGGGTATGACTGAATTGTGAAAACGTCTAAAACGAATAATAACGGATCATTAACTTTAACTTTAATTCGTTTTATAGAACTACGAAAAAGAACAAAAGACAGCTCTAAAAATAAGATATTCTTCAAAAACTTATATCATATTCGTACATATCCAGTTCGGATGGTCATTAACAATTCACATGGTTATATTAATTATCATTTATTAACCTTCCTAATGTCATATCTGTACATATCTAGTTAGGGATGTCCATGAACAATCTGCATTGTACATTGTTATCATTAACTTACCTAATGTCATATCCGTACGTATCCAGTTCTGGATGGCCATGAACAATCTACATTGTACATTGTAATCATTAATTTACCTAATATCATATCCGTACATATCCAGTTCGGGATGTCCATGAACAATCCACTGTGCCAGCTGCTGACCACAGCCGCCGGCCATCATGATCCCTGCTGAGTTAAATCCGCAACCGTGATAGAAGCCTCGTAGTTCTGGATCCTCTCCCAGTAGGGGTTTGTGATCTGGAGTAAAAGATTCGGGGCCACAAACTGTGGATTTTACTCCTGTTTCAGCGATTACTGGTACTCTGTTACAGGCTCCCTCAATGTGGGCGCTGAACACATCCCAGTCAAGGTCAAACAATGAGAATGCGAAATCTTTTTTTACCTATGAAAAGAAACGTATTTCAAACTTCATATTCTTAAAAGTAATCCCTAATTAAGAAATATACAATGCGGTCAAACATTCACTCATAGCAAGTAACAGAAGTAAAGTTTCAAGGTTTAATTTAAAATCAAATTTAAAATGTCAAAAATTTCAGAAATCAGGAGCGAATGAAAGAGTTTAATGTCGTCTTACAAGAATTAGAAGAGTTTTAATTTACTTTGGCACTGAGTAGCAGTAGTCGATAAATTTTCAAGCCTTAACACATAAATTGAAAAAATAATCACATGCTCATCAAAAAACAGGCGGGTCTAGAACCTTAATGTTGATGTCAAAAAGCCGTTAAAAGGAAAATTAGAAAATATAACGCCAACTAAGATGCTTAGTAACGAAACTGGTTCTCTTCGCGAAAGGGTATGATCTGTTCCTACTTCAACGAAGGCGCTAGTTTCCTTTTGTAGATTATGCTACAAGGATTTGTAAAATATCCGATAAATATTTAGTCAAAAGGAAAGAACTGAATGCGGCTTTGGAAATTTGTTTTTCACGACCTCAAAAGCGCACTACCACATTTCATCACTGAATCATATTTTCGAACTCAAAGTTTTAGATTCGTCAATCGTGCGGCTCATTAAAATCACAAAACGAGTGGAACCAATCAAAATTGAGTACATATAACCGATCCATGAGGCGCAAGAAAGCATTATAACAAAATCCGGCACTGAATGACAGACACTTTTGATTAATACTTTACTGAAATTGAAAACGACCTACACGTGCCAGCTAGCTTTCAGCTTCTTGTCAATATTTTATGACAAATGAAGGAAACATTAATTTTAATACAAATAGATATCTGAACAAACATAATATTAATAATAATAATAATAACAATAACAATAATAATAATAATAATAATAATAATTGATCTTCCTCGATCAATTGAACATCAAATATGACATTGGCACTATCCAGAAAACAGCTGTACTTGGAAGTGCCCACATTCTGCATAAGTTCCTCTCTGTCTGAAGTCTCAGACTTGATGGAGAGGAATAATATTCCAGTTTTTAACATCTTAAACTGTGCAAACACAAAATAATAATAATAACAATAATAATAATATTAACAATAATAATAATAATAATAATAATAATAATAATAATAATAATAAAAACAGCAAGACAGTAACTGTTCATTAGCACGAAGCCCAAACTGTGTGCAAATCTACAATTGGTTTCGGCTCCACTAAATTCTGTACCAGTTGAAGAATAACTTACCTTATCTTCTCTATTAAGCCCCCCGCGGGAGCTTATTGTTAGCAAGCACCTTAGAGGAAGGGGCCTAATAGAGAGGGGGGCTTAATAGGGAGAGAGAGAGAGGGGGGGGGAATAACTTTGATAGAATATCATTGGCGTGACTTTCAATTTCTTTCATTTATCCATTTTCTGCACACAAGAGAAGAGTGACAATTTTTAGTTTTTATATTAGTTGTCAATGTCTCGCGATACCAAATAAAACTAAACTATCTTGCAATAAATATTGTTAGTATTAGAATCATCATTAAAACTACACGAAAAATCTTACTTCATTATACAAAGTATATTTTCAGTTGTACTCAATTAAGCCCCGTGGGGCTTGCGTATTTCTAGTTGAGGGGGAATGGGGGCTTAATATATTTTTGGCTTCATGAAGGGGGGCTTATTAGAAAGAAGGGGAGCTTAATAGAGAAATTACAGTAAATTAGGTGGAGCCACCCATTAAGTGAGCACAGTAACTGAACAACGTTAGTCAAGTAAGGAAAATCAATGATAATCCGTTAAAACCAGTATTCACGACATACGCCACAAAACAACACAAAACAAATACCCAAGCGAATATTGGTCCACACAGGTATTTAAATTGATTATCACAGAAGAATGTTTCATTTTTTGTGCATGACAGAATATTTATACATACATTGTCCCAGAAGATTGGATTATGTTCGTATCCTCCTGCAGACAATCCATCACCTTGTAGTTTCAGGTAGATCGACGTGTCATGATCTCGAATGTTTGGCATATTCTGGATCCCTTCAATACGTTCTGTTACGACATAAGCATGATACATAGCAAGCAAGGGAACTTTTATGTTCACCATCTCACCAATGTATGGCGCCCAAACACCAGTACAGTTTACAACACATTTGGTCTTGACAGCACCCACGGCGGTCTTGACAGCAGTTACTCGGCGAACTCCCAAATCATCTACTTCAGTCATAATATCTTCGACAGGACAGTTCTCAATTACCTGAATACAAATTAAGTTGATTTATACACAGTATTAATCTGCTACTGGAATCTTTCTTGAATCAAGTGAACTCAGAATTTTATCGCTATATTAGTAATTGGAATAGTTAAGCATTTTTACACATTAGATATAATCTAAGGTTAACGAAGGTAATAAAATGTAGTTCTAAATACTTAATAAATACAAAAGTGGCTTTCTTTCCATTTAGAAAATAAATCTTAAATCATCTTGTGTTTTATGTTGTAAAGTGAAAGTTAGAGGCTGTGGTAAAGTGCGGTACGACTTCAAAGACTTCGGTAACTCTTAACCTTGATAGATTTACGCCAATAGTAAAGGATCGTAAAGATGGTATTTACGACTTGCGTAAAGACATCATTTTGTGGTGTATTTACACAGCCTTTACGGATCCATGTAAAGCCGGACTGCGTAACTGCTAACTTTAGGAAGAAATAAAGATAGCGGAAAGGCCGGCTGCATTTAACGAATCATTACGCTTCCATAAAGATCTATTTTTAGTGCTGTGAAATTAGGCACACTAGTAATCCACGTGCGTTGAAAGCAAGTTCTGTGCTTGATTTTTTATTATGTTTTCGGTTTTTAATGTAGAATTCTTCATACAGCAAACAAGTACGTAGAACGCACTCCCAAAATATCATATTACTCATAGTTAATAACAACAACAACAACAACAACAATAATAATAATAATAATAATAGCAATAATAATAATAATAATAATATACTTATAGCGCCTCTTCTACTAACAATCCAGTCGCAAGACATATCTTGAAAGATTGCCGGAGACATATAATTTCTAGCAGCTAAGTTACCTTGCCCCCCAATTTAGTTGCTGCTCTCGAAAGAGCTGATGACCAACCAGCGGGATCAATCGTGCCATCTCCAGGGCTGTACAAAGTGCCGTACAGATCCGTCTCATTTATCAGGGGGTACAACTTCTTTGTTTCCTGTGGTCCTAGAACATACGACTCTACGCCAAATGCTTTACCAAGCTATTGAAAACAACAGTCCGAAAGAAGTCAAATTCTTGTCACGTACAAAAACAATTCCTAAATCTATTACTATTTGTGCAAGAAAAATGTTGGGGTCACCGAGTTTGCTTTTCAGAAAAGAGCAACTAAAGTTAAGGTATAGGATTTTCTGTTTCCATAGCAACTTGTTAGACAAAGAAAACAACTACATCTAGTTCAGAAACAACGATATTGAAGTTTATAAATTAGCGAGACCGGACGCCCTTTCCTTACAAGGCAAAAATAACATAAATTATAAGAAACGTTAAAAATTATGCAAACAGCTCCAATACTGCCAACCATGCCAGGACGCACAATGACGCTATTAGTTTTGATAATTCACTGTTTTGTTTATTTTAAATCCTTAACCTTTTGTCCGCTTAGCCGCATTGTATGCCTATTTTCTGTAATTTACATACTCTTGTAATGTATAATATAATATAATTTAACTCTCTTGGAATTAAAAATTTACTTGATAATGACATCGGACGATGTCGAAACGTCGTATTTCAGCGTTAATCTTTATTTTAAAAACTTTAAAAAAATCGTCCTTAATTCGTAGTTCTGATAATGCCTTTATAATTGATAAAAGAGATTACAGAACCAAAAACACTTGAATCGTGGCACACTGCGGCCACTAAAGACACAGACAATATTTCCAAGCGTCAACCAAGGCAACATTTTATAATTAACTCTTATTAGTATTCCAATAGTGTTCTTACCTTTTATCCCTTGTATATCTTTCGTTTTATTGTGCACTGTTTATTATATACATTCACCATACAAAATTTAACCAGTTTGAGAACGGCCGTATAAAGACTACCGAATGCTCATTTTTATAAATTTTTATCCAGAGATCGTCATTTTATGTTTTTGTAAATTGCTTTTACCTGGATGCTCTTCCATTTTTATAAACAATGTCAATGATATGGTACCGTATCACTGCTGTTACGTGCTTACAATGTCAATGATATGGTACCGTATCACTGCCGTTACGTGTCAAAGGGCTGTATCGTCTATCCATTTCATATATAACAATGTCAACGATATGGTACCGTATCACTGCCGTTCCGTGCCAAAGGGCTGTAACGTCAATACATTTCATTTATAACAATGTCAACGATAATATGGTACCGTATCACTGCCGTTGCGTGCCAAAGGGCTGTAACGTCAATACATTTCATTTATAACAATGTCAGGAATATGGTACGTGCCAAAGTGCTGTAACGTCAATCCATTTCATTTATTACAATGTCAATGATATGTTACCATATCACTGCCGTTACGAGGCAAAGGGCTGTAATGTCAATCCATTTCATTTACAACATGTCATAAGTATAATGGAATGCTGTGTCGGCTTTTCTACAAATAGCAGTTTTACTAATAGATAGGTTTTGCATCGTAGCGAGAAGAACTTTCTAACTCACTTGATGAACTGTAATCCATCATGAGTGAATCCGAAATGTCAGTCAATCAAAACATTTTTTCACTACGATGAAAAAAATATCTGCTTCTTACAACAAGGTACCGTAATTGGTTTGTATATAACTTACTGTCATTAGTCTCTTGTATTCATCCAGTCTTTCTTTCCTGGAAGCAATAAACAGTCCTCCATTCTCAATCCAACCAGTAGATATTCCTGTCTCTTCTTCAAGAACATCACGAGCAAGATTTCTTGTATGTCTCAACAGTTCTACTTCCTGGTCACTGGGTCGCAATCTCCATAGCAACCCAGCACTATGCCATGTCGTACCTTCATAAATATCAAATAGAACACGAAGCAAACATGAATAAAACTCTAAGTGCTGGATTCAATCAATTCTTGATTGTAATGTTTTATTATTACCGCAAGTAGTGTAAAAATATCTGTCAGTTTGATGCAAGCCATTTATAAGAACCGAGAATAAATTCACTTTATTAAGTTTTTTTCCCTCTCACACCTACACCTCACAGTTTCAGAAGCCATTTTAACTTTCTGTAAATTAAAGAGAAATGTAGGGGAAATTTAAAACACGATTAGACGCTTTCGTATTTTGCTAGAGGCCATAAATTTTAGCATCATGTTGTTCTGTCTTTAACACACGATGTTTCAAATTCACAAATATTTTTAAAACTTCGCATCTAGGCAAATATTCTGCCACTATTCACCTGGTAATAAAAGAGTAATAATAGAGTTTCTGTTGTTCTAAGTATTATTCCAAGATGAAGGAAAGTGACATTACTTTATGGAAAGCACACACATGCGCATTAGATCGCCATTTTTGCAGAAAAAGGTGATGTGAACTGAAATAGCGGGAAGTGAGAGTCACCCAGTACTGATTGCTTTTCAAGCTGTAATTAGGGGCTGTGTTAAAGCCTTGCTACAACAGGCAGTTTTTCAGCAACTTGCAATGCAATGCTAACGATCGATAACGAAAAATTGCAATTTGCTATGACGAGAGCAAGTTTTTTCGCAACTCGCACTATAATTTTTCATTTTCCGTAAGCTGGATTAGCTGTCATGTTTGAGTGATTTGATGAGCTCTTCTCTTGATTGCGACACTGATGTTGTGAAGCAGGTTCCTAACAACACGTTGCACACTGCAAATGGCTTCGCAACGTTGCAAAAAGTAGAATTTTGTTCAACTTTTTCCGCGATTTGCAACGTCGCGTTGCCAGTTGAAGAGCAATGTTACACGCGGATTTTTTTCAGCAACTTTCAACCTAGTGAGATTGCGTTGCAAGTTGCTGAAAAAACTACCCCGTGTAACACGGCTTTTATGCGCAACAGAGCGCAAAGTGAAAGGTGCAAAATTAAAATGCAAATTAGCCCTCTCAGGCTTGAACGGTTTAAAGTTTGCCATTTTTTTTCCTAACAGTGAGTTGGCACAACACATTCATAAAACTATTTAGTATTTTTGCCTTTCCGGTGACGGGTGTTATTCATCAACATGTAATGGTCCAAACAGTCATTTTTTAACCTCTCTTCTGATTGGTTCATTCAAATTATTTGCAACAACAAAATGTGATCTGAGTAAATCAATCAAAAGAGAGGTTAAGAAATTTAAAGTTTTAAAAGAAATAGGTGAGAACTATTAATAAATACAGACAATATCGTACTGTGACTAATATATTGCTATGTTTTCACTCCAAATAACATTGCAAATTATGCTTGGACTTTTATCAGTAATATAATCAGATTTATCTAATTTTTATATATACACTTCAAATAAAAACTGAGGATTCTGCTATTTTTCTGTAAAAACATTTGGCTATTACTTTGTAAATTATACACAGAATTATAAACAAGGTTTGAAATTAGTTTAACAAGGTCGGTGTTAGTTTACCTTCTGATGGGTTTAAAGTTTGCATCCTCACTACTTTCTGATGGAATTTTAAAAACATAACAAATTACCATAAAGTGAAAATGGGGCTTTTGGTGCCATATGTACCAAGATTCCAGGTCTAAAATGCAGGTCAGGGGTTACAGGTAGCAGGTCACAAGTAGCGGTTTACAGTCATGGGTCAATTGTTACAGGTCAAGGGTAACAGGTCAAATGTAATGGGTCAGTGGTAACAGGTCATCATGGGTAATGGGTTAATGATAATGGGTCAAGGGCAACAGGTCAATGGTAACACGTCAAGGGTAATGGGTTAAGGTTATCAGGTCAAGGATAAAGACCAAGGGTCAAATAAAAAATGGGTCAAGGGTGACAGGTTATCATGGGCAACGGGTCAATGGTAACAGATTAAGGTTATCAGGTCAAGGGTAAGGGCCAAAAAGTATTGGGTCAAATGTAATGGGTCAATGGTAACAGGTCATCATGGGTAATGGGTCAATCATAATGGGTCAAGGGCAACAGGTCAATGGTAACAGGTCAAGGGTAGCAACTCAATGGTAACGGGTTAAGGTCATCAGATAAAGGGTAAAGGCCAAGGGTCAAATGTAATGGGTCAAGGGTGACAGGTCAAGGGTAAAGGGTCATATCACAACAATCGATATTTAATTCTTTATTTTAAGGAAAATTTTTAAGACATTTTAAAAACAAATATTATTGAACATTGTTTCTTGCTACACATCAATTAGCCCTAACCCACTGTTAGCTTTTAAGTTATTTGTTAGAGCTATAACCTTTACTTTTATTTTAATTTTATTGTCTTGTGCAAAATGTAATTTAAATGTTGTAATTATGGGTGAATAAAGAATTGTTGTTGAATGGTTGTAGCCGGTGTACATACCTTTCAAGACCTCCCCATGGCAGGGATAAATCAGGAAGGGAACATGATTTGGCATCCCTTATCGGATAAATTTCTTAATTGAAATCTAAAGGATTTCTAATATTTTTCATAGCAATTGCCGAAGTACAGAATAATCATAGATGTATAATTATTTCTTATGTTAAATATTACATAATATTTCCAGATGGCAATACTAACTTTTAAATCTTCATTTAAACCTTGATTCATTTATCCACTTGGTTTGACTTTGGGCTACATTGTTGACATAAAATCACGAAGTTCGCCAAAAACATTTAAAGCAATACTTTATAAGATTTTAAAGATACATAAAACCAAAAAAGTGTTATCAAAATATAGAGAAATTCTCTTGATATCAGAACAAGATTAGGGGCACAAAATCACATTCCTTTCCCGATTAAATTCCTGCAAAGATGAGGGTTTCAAACGTATGTACACCAGCTAACTTATACGTAGTGAGAAACAATACTCGATTATCTTTTTTTTGTTTAAATATCTTTAAAGTTATCTTTAAAGTAAAATTTAATATCAACTGTTGTGATCCTTGGAACACTACCATTGACCCATTATCCTTGACCTGCTACCTGTGACCCACTACCCTTGTTATCCTTGAGCCACAATCTGTGACCTGTTACCTTGAACTACCACTACCCTTGAACTTTGACCCACTACCCATAACCCCTGTTCACAAAAACGGATCTCAACTTTCTATAGAAAATTACCGTCCTATTTCATTATTATCAATTTTCAACAGACTCTTAGAGAAATTGATGTCCAAAAGATTGGTCAATTTTATCAATAAGAACAACATATTATTTTGCAAACAATTTGGCTTTAGACCTTCCCACTCGACTATCCATGCAATTCTATCTATCGTTAATAACATTCAAAAAGCTATTGAAGATAATATATTCTCATGTGGAATTTTCCTCGATTTGAGTAAGGCTTTTGATTCTGTTAACCACTCTATCCTGATAAACAAGTTAGAACACTATGGAATAAGAAATACTGCTAAGGACTGGTTTACCTCTTATTTGACCAACAGAAATCAGTTTGTCTCTGTAGGAAACACTAATTCTGAACATCGTAACATTACATGTGGAGTTC
>JAOBRB020345660.1:0-10686 GCA_027575285.2 Zoanthus pulchellus | reverse complement strand
TGTGGTTTATCGGCACAATAAACCACAGTTTTTCAACCAATCACAGCGCGCGTACTATTTTGGTTATTTTATAAATAAGTTTATAATATAGCTACGATATAACGCGCGGTCTGATTGGTTCAAATCCATGCTTTATTACACCAATAAAGTACTGGTTTTCCCTTACAATGTTCTCTTGTCTCTCCCAACATCACGCGTGCTCTATTTTGCCGATAAAGTCACAGAAAGTTGTGTCTAACACTTAATTATAGTTATTTGGGCTTTTAAGGTTTTGACTGTTTTATACGCTGGCCGGCTCGAGTTTTTATTGATAGTTAGCTCGCTGGCCGATCAAAGAGCACTTTGCAAAAGTAAATACGCAAAAAATAATTATACAATAAAAACAAAGAAGTTTCAAATTGAATTTAAACTAGAACCACGTTGCACCGGTATTACAAATTATGACGCTATTACAAATTGCGACAGTACACACGTAAGTCCGATGAACATTTATCATGATCAGCCTGTTTCAAAATAGTTCAAATCAAGATAAAACTGTCCAAAAGTCACTTTAACCGGGTTTATTAAGTGATTTCGATGCCCTTCTCTCAGTGTACGTGCAGAGCCGGCTCTGCCCGGATTGCTTATTTGGATCTAAAGATGAACTATTGTGTTCGAAAACGTTAGGAAAAACCATTTTATCATTTTTTACCTTGATTTAACTATATTCTGATGAACATGGTCCGGCATTTGCATATGCCACCTTTCAGTGTAAAACAAGTGTTACTTTAGTGGTAATGATTATATAAAAAGAACAGGAATTTTGATAGTATACAAATTTATACTTTTCAGTACCACTACAAGTACAAGACTCGCATTACACTGAAAATGGTACATTCAATTTTAAATTAATTAGAAAGTTAAAAATTCATCTCTTTAATACATGCAATGATATTCAAATTGCGTTAATCTGCTTCTTTGGTAAAAGCACATCCTTTGAAAAATTATATAAAAATCTTGGCAACATTTCAAAAAATACATACATTTGCTTTTAACAAGGGGAGGGGGAGGCGAAAAAATTGTATTTTGCTCAACATATAACTTCTATTTACACACCATTATGGTGTTTCCTTTAATTTTGTGTTTTCTGTTTGTTATTTTCTAACTTTAGCAGGTGAAAGTGTTTGCTTTGAAAAAAAAAACTACCCACAATTCAGTTAGTAGTTTGGACAGTCTCAAAGCAATTCGAGTAAACTGAATCTTTTCGAAAGGAATCGACTTCAATCATTCGTGGAAAGTTTTTATTTTAAAATAGCTGTTACAAAAGGTATAAGAACCGATTTTTACCTAACCAAAATTATAAAAGTAGGTATGATGATAGCTTAAGCAGATAAAGTTAAAGATGATGAAGAAAGTTTTTTAAATATTGGAAAGAAGTCAATTACATGTGGCAAGTAGGACCGTTTAACTACAAAGCTCTTGCGAAACGGCTCTCTTCTATAAGGTTGAAATAAAAAAATAAATAAATAGAATTTAAAAAAAATGAAAACAAGACATATCATAATCAATACCATCAAGTATTTTTATACCTACGAAAATGCATGCATATGGAAAACTAAAAGACATTTGAAAAAAAAATTCCCTTGTTTGAAATAATATGCAGCAATAAAACTTCTCTTTGAATATTTTAAAAATGGATGAAAAGTAATGCAAGAGTAGCAGCAAGGCAGAAGCTAAATATTTCAGAGCTCAATATTGTATGATTTTTGCTACAAGTAGCGCAAGCGAGGAGCTTACATTTCAAGTGTTGGTTAGCATTGATCAGTTTTGCTTAGACATGAAATGTCTACTCCTTATACATTATTTGTTTTACAAGAACCTGTATATCTTGAAGTGGCTCATTATTCTTTAAATGTTTTTGCTGTGTTTCAGCCTCATTTTTATCTTAATTTGTTGATATTTTTGTGAGCGTTTTGAAATACTGAAAACTAACGAAACACAAAAAAGTATTGAATAATATTGGGACAATAGTAGATGGCATACTAAATGTGAAAAGGTACCTTGTGTTTCTATACTGTGCACATTGTGACCGTTAATTACAAGCTTTGGTTAAATGTAACTTTGAACTAGAAAAATTTTCACTTTTTTCATCCTTATTCTGAGCTTGTACTTAAATTGTTATTGATATTTGGCCAATCTGAGCCACGTTGTTTGAAAATTGTGTCACCCCTGCAATATTATCATTTTATGAAGCGTTTAGACTTGAGGCTGAGCAGTTACAATTTTGCGATAAGAACTAATAAATCGATTTCTGAAATTTTGAAACTCGATGTTGTCAAGGAATCTTTATTCCTGTTTCTTTTCAAATCATATAGCTCGTTGGTAATCATATGATAAACGGATTTATCATGTATACTTCACGTAAGTTCAATCAATGACAACAGCTGCACGCGTCACACAGTTTTCACATAATTTTGTCGGATTAGCTCTCATGATCAAAACGAATTGAAATTATTTTTTTAGATATTTAATAATAAATGTTTATAAAAGACATTGCAATTTTCGTCAAAAAATAGTATTTTGTCCAACTCTGAATTGGAGATATAAACAATAATTCCATATTTCCGCTTTTTTACAAACACAAAATTTTCGTTCTTTAAAGTCAAACAAAAAATGTGCAATCAAGGAAAGGAGGAAATTGAATGTATAACTAACTATCTCACAAATTAATTGTGCGGTGTCAAATGAGAAACTTGACATTCTTAAACGATTAGGAAAAAAAAGAAAATTAGATTTTGCGTATTGAAATCTTTAGAAGTTTTATTTCCAAAATGCTGTGTTTTAATTTTGAGAATTTTCAAAGTGTTCTATTCAAATTAACGGAAATCCAGGAGTGTAGGTGTCCTTCTGCATGTCTTTGTAAACTTTCCTCCTAACTCTCAGCGCCTCGCCGACTGACAATTGTTAAGACTTAAGTTCTAATTATAAAACTGAACCGCTAAGATACCGTATTATTCCAAAATGCTCATAAACCTTTGGCCATCAAAGTTATCTTTTATCGATTAATATATTGCTTCTTAATATTCTTATTATTTTTTCCAGCAAGAAAATTGAAAGATTTGTGTACATGATTCTCGCACTTTTTTCTATTTGCTCGGAAAACGTAATCAATTATACAATTTTTGTTTTTTGAAAAATTAAAACTTTTCTGCCAACTTGTGTAAAGAATAAATAGTATACTGTTTGTGGAATTCTAGAAACTCCTATCACAGATATTGCGGCAATCTTAGAGATTTGTACTTATTTTCTCTTGGCTGCAGCAACTTTTGACAAACAATCTGAAAATCTGCAAAAACGTTTACAAACTAGATGTGAACACTAACAAGAAGTGCTTTGCCAGAGTGGGGCCATCAGTTATAAATTTGGTAAAATTCCTAAAACATAACATGAAATCATGTGAAATTATATTCCGTTAGAATTCCTTTACGTATACACTTCTCCATGCTTTGTTATTTTGTAAGTCGTCTTTTAGCAACCGTACTTTTTAAAATGGTCGCCAAAGATATCAATTCGGTCGGCATATTTCTTTAGAAAAAGTGGTTTTTGCTTTTAATCTTGTGGTCATAAGTCTGGAATTCATCTCGATGATATTAAGGAGCAGCTCAACACCCTCTTTTGTGAAAAATCTAATTTTTGGGCCTAATCTGAATTGTTTTTATAGTGAGTATTTTGACAAGTAGACCTGTATATATCATGGCTTTTTCTTCGCGGTCTCTCTGTGATACACTCTTTGATCAGAATACTTGGCCCCGCACAAGTAGAGTCGTAACATTTAGAATTATTTCAATTCTGCTATTTTGTTTACAATTCCGAATATAAAAATCATAGTTTAAAAACATAAGTTAAGAAAAAGCAATTAGATTGTTATTTCAGATCGAATAAAACGAGACAAAGATCTTCTTATAATTTGTGGTGTAATGATGGTGAAGTAATCTGGTAATGCTATAAAATTGTCTTCGTTTATCCTTTCTGGCGATTCATAATTTCGTAACCATTTCATATTCATGGTATCACGTGCACAAAACTAACACATGGCAGAGGGGAACTCCGGCAGGGGGTGGGTGTAACAGGTGTACACCAATCCCTATCCATATAGTCTATACCTATTTTTAGCAGACCAACTAATTTTCGTCATTAGCACATGAGTCAATTGAGTTGACTGTTCCGAATTCGCATTTTTCCAACTTGCTTGCAAAAAAGGATAAACTTAGATATGCCGGAAAACCATTTGTATTGATATATATATTAGCTTGGCTATTTTTGTGTAAAATGTGTCTTTTTCGGCATCGATCATACAGTTTTTCGGCGGTTTCAACTTTTAAGTATTATTTTTGTTGAAATTTGTGAAGTAAATTCATTTCATCCGGAACAAAAATGCAAGGCTTTAAAAAATGTGGTCAAAATACACACACATATATAATATTTGAAAGTTTAATTACATAGTCAGTCAGCCTCACTTTGCAGTTCACAAGGAGCCGAGAATTTGTTTAAAAAGGGCAGCCGAAATATATAAATGATGATAATGGCTCATGTTTTTTATACTACAGAGTCCGTTTTTTAACCAAGAATTTTTTTTTGTTGAATATTTCTATGCAATTCCACCATTTTATTTTGGAAAACACTACAATGTATGCTCAAAAATATTCAGCCCTGCAGTAAAAAATGTTATACTGACATGCAGCGGCTGACATCAACCAAAGGCTGTAATTTCAGCCTGGCTAATTCAAACTGGACTAAAATTTCAGCCCCGGGGTTTAGCTCATTCTTTAGTTGGTTGAAAAGTTGCTGTGTAATCACGTATTTCATTTAGCTCCCGGCTATGAATAATATTGGCTCCTAAAATGACTTCTTCGGGATTTTCAGACCAAAAATGTTAGGAAGTTCGAATACAAAAATTTAGAGTCACTAAACTTCTACGTCGGGTTACACTTATCACACAAAAAAAATCAGAATCCTGTAGTAAAACAAATACACATAAAAATATAAACTTTGGTGAAAAATGGGCAATCCTTTGATTTATAGACTTATACTAGACTACGAGCATTCTCTTTCTTTCCCTCACAATCAATCGAATTTAGAATTTGCAGTTTCGCCGCTTAAACTTCTAAATCCGACTGATTACGGGGGAAAGAAAGGGCTGCCTGCAGTCACAAGTATGGAACCATGCATGCGCTATAGTTTTGGTTGAATATGATGAACGGGTCAAACGTGCTACTGTTGTTTTTAAAAAACCTTTGTTTAAGTTTACTTTAAAGATTCATATTTTGGTGATTTCTTTAAAGTTTGCTAGATTGTTAGAAAAGCTATCATGAGAACTGAATTATTTGGGAAATCCATGTACTGAAAAGGCTTCTGAAACTATAGTTACCTTTTCTTGTGTGAAGGGATTTGTTCCTTTATACCGTTTAAAGGTATCAGTTTTTCATGGCATTTGTAGAATTCAATTTGGTGAAAAACATTTTACCTAGGCTAGAAAAAAAGCGGCCAGAAGATTGTGTTCAAATTTTAATTATACGTTTGATAACTTTCGTGATTTTTCCAAAATAGTGGATTACAAATGTTATCAAAATCTCTTTCTCTGGTTTTAAATTTCGTTTTTAATGCTATTATCAATTGGACTGACATGAAAAAGATAATATCTTGTGCTTGGAAATCAATTCATGAATTATATATAGAATAAATCAAATATATAACTTAAAAGAAGTCGTATCATAGTATTGCAAGACTTTGCAAAAATGAGGAAAATAAACAACTACAAAACCCGAATACATGTAAAGAACAAAAATAAACTAAAAAAACAGTATTCCAATAACAAACAAACATCTATAAGAGAAGGAAAGTTAAAAATCAAAAGCATTGCAAATATCGGCTTTTATGCTGAATACTTAAACAAATTCTCTCGACAAAAGTGAAAAGGAGGAATCAGTGAAAGAAGCCCTAAGCACGAGCTTTGATAAACGATGTCAATAGATATCAGCACGCCACAAGTAAATCTGCAAATACTTAACGATTTCTTATCGCCTTCTCACATAAAGAAATTGATTTTACTTAAAGAAAAAGATTAAATACAAAATTTGCACAAGATAAAAAACAATTTACATACCAGAAATTTGTCCTTGGAGAGCGAAGGTCATTTTAATGTGTTAATAACCACAAGTTACATGCAAATAGTTCGTTCTGCTCCAGCCTAAAATGTGGCATCTTCCTTTGTAATTAAAACTGAAATTTGAAATTTTCACAAGCTAAAACAAAAGACTCTTTTAAGAGGTTATGCCATAGATTAACTTTCTAAATTCCGTCGAAAATGTGTAATTAAAGTTAAGTCACACTTCTTTAAAGATAGGCGAGATGTCTGGGGATATATTTCCACCAATCACATCATTCAGTTTAATAACTTGTGAAATATGAAAAGCTTTAATTTTATCAAACTGGTCGTAAAAATACATCATTAAAGGCTAAATTGATTTACAAAAATAGAACATACATTAGAGTCAAGACCTTCTTTTTATAGTTTGCACCTAATAACAGGGCCGTAGCCAGCGTCAGGCAGGGGGGGGGGCAAATGCCCTCCCTAAATTCTGAACCGGAAGTAATATTTGTCACCACAGAGTCAAAATGAACTCATAGCAAGTATTGAAGAGGAAATCAGGAAGGCAATCTTGTCAAAGATTTCAAAATCCGCGTATCTCAGCATAATGGCAGACAAAACTACGGACGCTGCGGTCAAAGAAAAGCTTTCTATCTGCCTAAGGTATGTGATCAAAGATGACAAGGGTAAATATGAAGTGTCCGAGGATTTTATGGGATTTTCTGAGCTGGAGAAGACGGACACCGAAACAATAACAACTACACTTCTGAGGAAGTCGGATGAATGGGGGATTAATATGTCAAAGATTCGGGGACAGGGATATGATGGAGCATCAAACAGGAGTAGCCATGGGTCAGGAGTTCAAGCACGAGTGAAGGAAAAGTTGCCGGGAGCTCGATATTTTACACATTGCGCCAACCACTGCCTCAATCTTGTTGTAGTCGCTGGATGCACCAAAGTCCCAGAAATCCGGAACTTCATGACAAGTTTCCAAGAACTAACGTTCTTTTGTTGCGCAAGCGCCAAACGTAAAGCTGTCTTGCATCGTCATACATTACCCGCCGAAATGACAAATATCCTTGGTGTAGACGAGATTGAGAACGAGAGTGGATTGCTGGAGGCAGCAAATCGTCGAACTGGCCTTCCAACTCTGTCTGATACACATTGGCTTGCAAGAGTGGATTCTGTGAGTGCACTGCTCGTCAAGTTTAAACCAATTTATGATTCCCTGTTTGACATCCACGATCAATCCAGCGGAAAAGCGGTGAACGATGTAATGCCCTTTGTTAACAGCATGACTCAATTTAGCTACATAATTAGTGCTGTTATCTGTCAGTATGTTCCTGCCTTCATCAGACCACTCTCTGTGGCACTACAGTCTAAACCATGTGACTTGGTAGAAGCCTACAAGGATGCTCAGAACCTTGTCAAAGTACTGGGAAAAGTGAGAAATAATAAAGAGAGGTATGGCAGATTGTTCACACGAGCGTCAGAGATCGCAGCTACAATTGACGTAGAGCCAAGTAAGCCAAGAACTGCTGTAAGACAAAGAGGAAGAGCCAACGCACCAGCAAACAGTACACAAGAATACTACCGCTTTGATTTCTTCTTGCCATTCCTAGATCATGTCCTGGCGCATTTGAAAACGAGATTCTCAGAAGAGATAAAGGACGCAATGCTTGGTTTCTACTTGATTCCAAACCAGCTCAACAACCTGACTGTTGAAGTAATAAAGAAGATAAAGGTAGAATTTCAAGATGACTTGCCATATCCAGACAGTTTTGATGCGGAGGTGAGAAACGCACCACTTCAGTTTCACCAAAAACAGCAAATACAATAAAATCACGCCAAATAACACCAGATTGTTATGTAGACTGACATTGTTTTTCATATTTTGCAGGTTTTAAGGTGGAAATTTAAATATGGAGACAAACCTCGCGATCAGCTATCTTCAAGCCTAAGGGAGGCGGCCGATGAGTGAAAGGAAGTGTTCTTCCCAAATATTCTGTCCATTTTGCTGTAGCTGTTAACCCTTCCTGTGGGCACGTGCTCGTATGAAAGATCATTTAGTTCTCTAAGGAGGCTAAAAACCTGGCTGAGAACCACAATGACGGAAAAGCGGCTGAGCGGCCATACTCTTATGAGCATTTATTCAGAGTCGGATGCAGTGCTCAAACGTTGGGATGGGGGCAGCAATAGAAAGATCGCACTTGCATTCGACAGTTGTCTTGATTTGTAACTAGCTTGGAATTGTGTGATTAGCCATAAACCCTGTTTTAGCAACTAAGATGTATATGTTTTTTGGCTGTTTTCAAATCTTTGGAAAATATTACTTCAGTAGAGCTAATGGTTTGCTAAGGCTTTCGCATAGTAATAATGTAAACTTAGTAAAACGGAGAACCCTCTCAAAAGGAGATAAAAAGCGTCTGTAGCAAACCATTTTTGAAATATTTTTGTTTCTTAATAATGCCCCCCCTAAATTTTGAGTCTGGCTACGGCCCTGACGTGGTATATATTTTTACGTATTACAATCGTTTCACTTTTATGCCAATATGCACTAAGTAATAATTTGTAATATTCGATAATGTTACAATCTCTCCCCACTTCATATATCTTATTTTAGGTCATTTAATGGGAGTACTATACAGACTAAATAAGAATGCATAATGTCTGTTTTCATTATTAACTATTCGACTTCAGATCATGCTTGTTTTCATTATCATTCAGTTATCCTAAATATAACTTACATAATGTTTGTTTTTATATTATCAACTAAATATCTTAAAACAAACAAACTTAGAATTATCTACATATTCAATGACTGTCGTATTTATATTTGTGTACAATATGATAAATCACTGGATCTTTCTCTTGTGGTTGCCATTGAAATTGTAACCCAGCGTTAACAAATGTTTGTACAGTTTCCTCGAGTGCATTCTCCTGCTGTATAATGAGTGAAAAAATGCTTCATGAGGCTGAAAATGAATTTTTTTTCAGAACATAATGCAAAAAAGGTTTTTTGTTAGTATACTTAAGAGGGATATATTTTCTCAAATTGAAAGAAGTTGCTCGAAGTCCAAAAGTTGCTAAAAAGTTTGTCGAAAAGGCAAAAGTTGCCAAAAAGTTGCTGAGCAACTTGTGTAAAAGCCTACCAATCGCCAGGAAGGCCCTTCCCGATTGTGCTAGTAAAACTGGCATTTAATGCTACTAGAAATTTCCCTTTTTCATTGAAAAAATGCTCCAAAAATGCTCGATTTTTTTAAAAAAAATGCTAGTTTGGTACCGGAAAATGCTCTCATTTATTACAATCAAAACATACAGATTCAACGGAGTTGTTTTGGAACGGAGTTATTTTAATACTATGAAATAAAAATAAATAAAATAAAATTGTGGAACCTGAACGTGTTCTAAATCTTCTCAATATGCGTTGATAGCCAAGACGTGGCTATCCTATATTACAAGTTATGTAAGTCCTTAACGCTTGTTGTACTGAGTCACGACGCTTGCCTGAAGGTAGTCAACAAGACAACAACAACAACAACAACAAACAACAACAACAATTTTATTTGACCCATTATTATAAATATACAAATATTTAAAAAGTAAATTAAAGAAGAGCATAGGGAACAGGGTGACCAAAAAATAACATAAGGGCTTGTCTAGGTTGGACACCCATAGTTAAGATTAAATATTTACACATATGACCAGACCAATTCAATTCGATGCCTTACGAACCAAAAAGTTTGCAAAGCAACAAAATAAGTTGGCCTGGTCTATATTAATAAATTAATATATTGGGTCAGAGGGGCATACAAACACACACACACACAAAAACAAACACAAAAAAAAGAGCACTATCTTGTTGATCATTAAAAGACGTCTTCAGTATAGAGAACAAACACCCTTTCTGCCGCAGCAGAAGATGGCTGTACTTAGGGATCGCAGAGCGTATTTTGCCATGGTGGGAAATTAAGTCCTTCTGAATTTGCCGGAATGCGTTTAAATTATTACTTTATTTATTCTAACATAGCTTTGGTTGAATATTTAGCACCATTCTGCTACTTTTCTGCACATTAATGGACCGAAAACAACATGGCATAAAGTTCGGTCATAATAACTGACAAAAGCTTAACATTTACATCAGTGGAAAGCTATCTTATCGAATGTTCAAGTGAGTCCAATACTATCTAACAATGTTAGATCTCGGTACCAGGCTCATGAATTTTTTAAAGAAGATTACGTATTTTTGATTACGCGAGAGTAAATATTGGACGATGTTTGATGAAACGTTTGAACGAAGTCAAACTTCATCCAATATCGTCCAACACCGTCCAACACTATCCATCATGTTAGATTATGCTGTTAAAATGGGTCAAACATGTTGCGTTTGATGATGTTTGACAGACATGTTTGATCCGTTTAAACGGGTCTTTACTGATACTACTTTAATTTGCTACCTTTAAAAATGAATAATAAATATCCAATTGCACACAATTTGGGCATCCTGCTGATGAACAGTAACTGTTTTGCTTTTTTTTTCAGTAGCATTATAGTTATGT
>JAOBRB020345217.1:0-10692 GCA_027575285.2 Zoanthus pulchellus | reverse complement strand
ATTTTTATTACCAAATTGTTTCTTTAGAAACACCGACGCAGCACTAACTAGCTTACCGCTAGTTATTTTTCTATTTATTTTCTAAGCTTTTCTGTGAAAAGTGCCGCAGAATTGAAAGTAATAAATAAATACGTGAGGATCGGAGCCCGCCGGGACACAGCCAAAGTGTTCGCATGGAAGGGTCGAGTGAACTCAATTGCATATGCCTTAGTTATGATTCGTGAGTAGGGCAAAATAGCTGGTAACGACAATATGAAGTTTACAACAAGTAAAATAATTTTTTGTTTCAAGAGCTGTCTGACTGAATGTTTATTTAATACTAACATTTGAAATTATATATAGGATAACATTTGAATCTGAAATCGCCCAGTCAGTATAACATTCAACTATGACGTTCCAAAAAAGATGTGCTTACTGAAAGTGAGGCATTGAAACAAAACAGAAGGAAAGCCAGAGATTATCAATAGATCTTCAACAGCATATGTGAATTATCAAAATCAGATGCATTGAGAAATAAAGTGTATTTAGTTTGAAATCAACCCACCCAAACGTTTACTTGTAATGGCCATTTCCAATAATATAACATAACTTACCACTTTTTAAAATCTTCATATTTGAGCATGTGGAGACGTCTGTGGTTTTTCAACCTGTAGGATTGCAGAAAAAATATTTGGCGAGTTGGCACGTAATACATCTTGCGCGTGCCGCCTCACCTCATCAAACCTGATTGCCAATGGGTCGGTTATAGACCTTTTGGAGCCAAAGAAATTCCTTCCCCAAGATCATATCTTATTCTTAAACTAAACTATTTTTATAACCTTTACCTTGCAAATTATAAGCAAAATTTTTATACATTTTATTTGTATGTTTTGCGCGTAAATACTTTTGAATGTACCAGGATATTTCGTTTCTGTATGCAAGCATAAGTCCGAATATCCTTCGACCACACACAATGCGGTATACACAATCCCAGTGTGTGCGGCTCATCAATCTTTCAGTTCGAATTTCTGGCGATTAAACGAAAGACCTAATCAATCAGACTTGAAAGGTTTTCAATGTACAGAGCAGCGTTTGTTTTGGCACCATGTGCTTAATTAATCCTTCTTTATTAGCATTCTTATAGTTATAAACGATTCTCTAAATATTGTTATTTTTAAAAAGACAATGAGAACAATACTCTTTAATAGATGAAATTTGCCCAAAAAGATGACGCGAAACAATGTATTATATTATCGAATGGCGCTATGATATAAGAGACAAAATAATCAACGAAAATGATCTATTGCAAGGAAAGTTCTGTCAAACAGCAAGACTTCAATTTTGTTGTAATACTGTCTTTTCACACTGAGCGTCGTCAGCGCACAAGATTTGAAATAGCTCAATAGTTTTGGTCACAACATTCATTTGAAAAAAATGAAATAAAGCACTAACCAACATTATTTTAAAACAAGTTAGAGAATCGTGAATACAGCGGACACTTTTTACTTAATTCACAATTGTACAAATTTAGCGCTTATACACTAAAAGACCAATAAAACTCAAGCGAGCCGTTTGCTGGAGTTTGAGCCTAATCGAACAATGTTTTTTTTTACAAATATTGTTCTTAAACTTATATATACTTCTGTTTATTTTGTTAATCTTAAAGTTGTTCTGAAAACATGTAACTATGTATAGCAAGAAATTAAGTTGTTTTCTTTATTTTAACAAAGTTATAGGCCTGTAATTGGCCGGAAATTTTAGACTACCAGACGAGTCACAACTGAAATGACAGTAAACTGTTTTTTATGGTTTGCATATTTTTTGATACGTGACATTTTTGGTATTTTAGGGTCCACAAGATATCAAAGTTCTGCTTGATTTCTATCTTTTCCAGAAGTAAGCTCATTTGAAAAGAAACATCTTATCTGACTTCATGCCGAGAAGTAGATAGTTATCAAATAATGAAATAGTTTACGAGCAAGTTTCAGAAACGTGAAAGATATGGCCGTTTGTTATCCATATGTTGTGAAAGTCTAAGCATACATCACTTGATTCCATACAACAATAATAAAGCATATAGGAAACTATTATGTACAAAGTTTGATGACTCGGGGCTAAATTTATAAAGTCCTTTCTTGTTCAATTTTGTACAGAACCTTAGACGCTTTCATCTGTCAATTTTAACGCATACAGACCTTCAAACAATATGAGTAACTTTCATGTTATGCGTGTGCTGTGATGCAAAATTCAAAATATTTGTAAATGTCACAAATAGTAGATTCCAGGTGTTTTCATATTTTGGTAATGCGACATTAATATCTGATTTTATTACGGTATTCAGCTTTTGCTTCAGGTGACAGGAAGCCCTTGGCCTGGGGTTGGGAAGGTGATTGAAAGGACTATGGGATCGGACAATGGCCCGTTTTCTTAAAAATCAATCAGTCATCTTTAAAACTTATTGGCTATTACCAAAATTCGCCAATAACTTCAGCTGTTGTTTTTCAGAAGCAATAGAATGGGAAAAAAGAAATTAACTCACAAATTTTACATTTTGCCAAAAATATTGGAACAGTGTACATATAAATTGTAAATTTGAATTTCTTCTTTATTAAGTGGAAGTCGAAATAACACAAATAGTCTTAGTTTCGACAGTTGGTCACACTCGACATAGAATAAGGTCAAACTTTGAAATATTACAAATGTTTTTCACTACTTTTGTGTTAACAGACAACGATGACACCCCCCCCTCCCCCTTTCGTTTACATATTATTGATTTGTGCACAACTCAAACATATAAACAAATGAATCGCCAAAAACAAATAGAAAAGTAAAATCCCCCTTAAGCTCTTATAAAACTATACTTATTTGCACATGCAATTACCGACATTAACTCTACACTATGTCTATGTACAGAGAAAATTTAACTGACACACAATCAGCGATTCACGAATCATAACATGGATATATAGTGTCTAATGTTCATTGAAAACGGATTTTGTGAAAACGGCTTTGGTCACGGGTGCAATTTAGGACCGCAAATTGAACTCTGTTTTAATGCGCTATTTGCATGGCGCACGTCATGATCAGTTCCCGAACCCCTGCTTAGTGCTTGGCTAATAAAATCTTGCGCAAATCTTAGATTTGTTCTCTTGTAAAAGGGTGTTCTAGTAGTTGACCAAAAAGTTAACAAAATCATTAAAAGTAAAAATAGGATGAAAAATCCACTTTTTACAGATATAGTTCTCGATAACTAGTTATTCAGTAAAACCTTTTATGGTTGGTGTTCTTAAGCTTGTTTAATGCAATTTTTTGAAAAAAAAAAGTTTATGGCCAATCCGGCAGGCAATAGTATAACTACCATTTGTGACTAAACAAGTTAAGTAGGTTTTCAAACCTGAATGCAGAACGTTGCCTGATTGTTTGACTTGTCAACGTTTGAAGAACTATTCCTTTTTCTCATATTTTTTTTTGTTTTTAATTTGATTATTACTTAAATGAAATGTTCAAGATTGTGCTGCTACAACTATGATAATTCAAAGGCTATCAATTTTAAAGACACATTTATATTACTATCACTCAATACATAATTAAGCTAGTTTTAATTATAATATGTACTGTACAAACCTTGAAACTAAAGGTATACCTCACAGTTTCTCCTAATTTCATCGGATTTGCTTTAACTGATTCTGACTAGAAGTTATTACACATAGATACGGCTAGAATAATAAGGAAAGATAATAACAGATCAAATAAAACAAGATTTAGATAACTTCGCCATTGTATTGTAAACATTTGCACGAAAATTGTTTTATTTGAACATCAGCGACAGCGGAAGGAAATTATTTCACATCATAATATCAAACTTTGTACATTATGTACAATGACATTTAACAATCAATCTTAGTTTTCTTTTGTGGTTAGTGTAGCATGCAATAACAAACTATTCCGTTACGCTAAGAAATGAGCGTCTGATCGCCCGGTACAACTTTCTTTGTAGTTTACTTTTTAAACTCTTTTTTGATATTTTTTTAAAACCGATGTGCAAATTCGAGCTCATATAAAGATAAACCGAGGTCTTCTAAACTCAAAAACAAGTTCTAATATATTTTGTTTCACTGCATGAGTTAGTAGAACTTTCAAGATATAAAACAAAAAACAAGAAAATCGCAAAAGAGAAAATAGCGCAATGTTTGACAGTTTACAAGACATACTGCTGTATATATTCTTTCATGAAACGCTTTGTTTTAAAAAAATAGATTAAACATACATTGAGACTAAAACAGTAAAAAAATGAACAATATTAAAGCTCTGGTAGTTACTGGTTCTTATAAAAAAGCATTTAATTTGGCTTTCCTGTTTCCATTTAGGCGCGCTGCATATAAAAATTTAGAAACACATTCCTGTTCATCTTCAAGTAAATTCAAAATGGGTATTTCTAAGATTTTTAACTTTTTTTCTTTTTATTGAGCCTTCGAATAAGGACCTGGAGAACTGGTAGTATATAATCACTTTTCTTTGCGCTTACACAACATGGCTGAAATACTCTACATTCGTTTCTAAAGACAACATTTAGCGTGTGCATTGCAGGTACACGAACGCATATGATGGCAGCTCAAACAACTCGGTAGATACATCTCCCCGTAAACGTCTCCGTGACCCATGAAAACTCCGCCACAGTGACAAACACGGCCGGTGCAGAGTGTTAACTCTTTCTGATCTTTATACAGATCTGTTTCAGTGATGTTCAGTTGTCTGTGCGAATGGAACGAATCTACAAGAAAAAAGAGAGATGGGATTCAGTATTAGATCTTAACTGTGTTTAATCCTTTTATTTCGTTTGAGTATATGTATATGTGTTTCCTGGAAGAGAAAGGATTCGGATTCGATTCCGGCCTGGGGCATATGAGCAGTACTGGTCGATTTCGATCTGACTCCGAGCGGGGTTTTTCTTCCGGGCACTCCGGTTTTTCTTTCTCCTCAAAATTGACTCATAGCAATACCAAGTAGCTGTGGCTGTGGTGATTAGGTCACGCATGCACCTTATAGCGGCTGGCAAATGCGCCTTCACATGCTTTCACTGAGTCCGACCTCGTAGAGCCGCAGCCTTGTATTCAGTTCCGAGACTGCAGTAAGTGCGATTAGCACACAATTGTTATTCTCGGAATTGCTATTATTATTATTATTATTGTTATTATTATTATTATTATTATTATTATTATTATTATTATTATTATTATTATTATTATCTTTATCATTGCTTATTATTTTTATAGTTATACATGCGTTTTTGAAAGAGAAGAGGATTGTCATCCACGCCCTTTTTTACAAGAAAAAACTTTATAAGAACAACAAGGTTCAAATTAGCCAAAAATTAAGAGCAAACTAAAAAGAATTTCAGGCTGAGACTCCAAATCCGTGAAAATAATTGATGTGAAGACTTAACTAAAACATAAATTAATTTAGCAAAACAAGTAGAACACAAGAAGCCTCGCGGTGGATCGCATTTGTATTGTAAAATGTTAAGCGCATCGTTTTGCAAAGTCTTCATTGTTTCTATTGAGCGGCTTTTGTTAAATTTGAGCTGCTAGAAACAAGAACAGATAAACAGCATGAGGCGGAAACTACCAAAAATGTTTAAAAGAACAATGACAAAAATAAAGCGTGCCACTTTTTAAAGAACCAGTGACAGTGTAGTGGAACTTGTTCTGCATCACCAAGGTCAAAGATCACATGTTGTCTTAAATCTTCCCATGTTCGTCAAAGGGTTTTCAATAGCTTGGAAAGCTAAGGCTTGAGGTTATAAAAGTACGAAAGAATAGTTTGGAAAGATATGGTTACGTCACAAACGATTGCTTTGTCTGTGTAGATTTAGAAACAAAATTGCAAAGTGAAGCGGTGCGAGTGGAATACACACTTACAAGAAGTTTACACAAAATTATCAGAAACCGATGACCAAAATATCGTTTTTATGACTACTGATACAGCTTCATGTTCTTTCGTCTTGACTGAGTTCATAACTTTTACGTTCTTATCCTATTACTATTAGATGTACAAACATATAAAGAGATTAGGTTTTTCGTGGTTTTCTAATGCACTATTATTGTAAACTGTTATTATAAATTATACTGCATAAGTTTATATTATAATCTAAAGTCCGGAAAACAAGATGTTCCCGTTTATATACTTGTAACAGGAAAACGGAAATGTTAAGAGTTTCACCTTTGGGCTTCTAAAAACACATTTGTCAAACGAAGAAAAGGTGATACAACCCGCTGAAGTGTCAAAATATAGATCAATCCATTCGCAATGTATACAAAATCAAGTTGACGATTCTGCACAAATGCAAAAAATTAATACCTTCTTTCGATGAAAACTCGCCACACGAAACTTGTTAACAACTTGAAAAAAATTTTCACACATTAAACTTAAGAAGGATTAGCCAGAATGATACCTACACGAGGTCAAGTGTGGTTTGATTGAATTGTTTAAGCCTCAAAATCATTTCAAAAGGCCTTCATGTTATGTCAACTTTATAGGTTAACAATTTGTAAACATATACTATAGAAGGTAGTTTTAAGCAGTCAATTTGTACGTTGAGTTTCCTTAAACCTGCGGCAAGACCGTGATATAAAGTAAAGTTAATTTTGCCTCTAACGTATGAGCTACGCCGAAAGGTGAGAAAAGCTTTTGTCACTGAAGTACGAGGAAGCAAGTATAGACTAAAAGAATCAACAAGCAAAAGACACAAGAAAACATACAGGACATTACATGCCGTAAAATAAGGAAACGAAATGCCCTGGAAATAATCTTATAAACTTGTTTACCTTCATGTGCAATAACTGCCGATGGAGTAAATTTATTGGATTGCCTTCTTTCTAATGAACAGCTTGTTACAGTTTTCTCAGGGGCCAGAATACTTTCTATCGAAAACGGACCAGAGAATTTTCTTGTGGACACCTTTGCATGTTTTGCTTCTTTGCATATTTTGGAGTTTTGTTTAGTGGTCGGACTTTGTAGGACCGGAAATCTTGCTGTGTTTACTCCTTGGTCTTCTTCCTTTTGATTTTGTTTTCTATGAGTTATCTTTCCTGTTCTTTCATCTTTAGGTTCTTCTGTATTTTTATCCTTTTTCTGTTTTCTTCTTCGTCTTCGTCTAAAACTGCCGTCTGCCAACAAGTAATCGTGCAAGTCGCTTACTGCCCATAAATTGTCCTTTCCCCAGGGACGGGCGGAATCGCGAAGGATTTTTACAAAACATTTGTTAAAGGACAAGTTATGACGTACTGAATTCTTCCAGCCTTGGTACGAACCACGGAAGAAGGCATAGTTTTTTACCAAATATTCATTAATTTCTGTGAGAGTCAGCTTTTTCTCTGGTGAGCTAAGGATGGCTGTCGCAATTAAAGCAATATATGAGTGAGGGGGCTTCATTCGCTCTACTCCCTTTTCGGGAGAAAGTCCAAATGCTATATTTGGTTTTGTACTAAAGGACATCTTTTGGTTTCGATGACACTAATCCCTGAAAAGTGTGCTTTCAAAAAGCAACTTAACACTTGTTAGTGTTGCAATGTGTTTTAAGAGTCAGAAACTGAATATTGAGTGTTTTCGCCTTACAGTGTTCTACCTAATAACACCAAGGTCGCTTATCTCTTCCATATACGGCTTCAATCCCAGTAGAATTCAATTCGCATGCATTGGCTCCCTCTAGACTCGACAACCGATAAAAATAAATAAACGTTTTCTAATCTCACTTTAACAAGGCCTTATTTAACAATACTGACACCACCCACAATGTACAATGAATGTTTACAAACTTCATATTAGAAAAAACAGTCGAGCAATTATGTAGTGATATCGTTTATTTGTAAGAAGATTACCGAGTCTTCCATATTCCCGCTAATAGCAGTTTAGCAATGTGATACAACTTTGCCAAACATTATATTTTTGAGTTGGACAATAAGCGAATTTTGTATCTGCAAAACATACGCTGCGATTGTTTCAAAGGCGGTGCATTGAAAGTAACTTATCAGTCAATAAGAATGAATATAAAAATCTGGGCTAAAGATAGTCGCTGAGATAGTTTATCGCTCACAAATCTAAACTGATGGCGCTGATCAAAAAATTAATTAAGATGGCGGCTTGTTTTCCCAGTCTTTGATCTGAACCAGTTGTCCAGCCCAGCTCATTTATCTTAATTAATGTCATTATACAAAAGGAGCCGTAATGTCGTATAAAATACACTTATTCAATTACACGTTTTCAAATGTATACAACTTGTACCACGAAATACTAAATTTAATACATTGGAATTTGGAAGGTTTCGTTTTCTTATTCGCATTACCGTTTTGATTTTTTCTGTTTTTTCTCAAACTGCCATTTATGGTAATTTATTCTTTTTTTGTTGGTGCTGTGCACGTGTTATAGTTAATCACCAGTTTTGTACATTTGATGCTTTCCTTGCATCAAATAGGAAGCTACAGTGAATTACTAAAAACCTTTCTTTCTCCTAACATGATAGTGTATAGAAGAACTTGTCTGCTATCGCGTTGATGACATGAAATATATAAATTACTCCCCAACGTTTACGATGGTTTAAGTTTTCGGTCTCCTTGACCTATAAAAGTCTTCTGTAACAAAGTGGCCCCCCAAGTGTCAACGCTTTAAGAGAAGTTCAACTTACACTTACACTAGCAAAGGACTTTTTAAAAACTCCAGTCTGCGCCAAGCAAACAGACACCGGTATACACTACAAGATTGAATGAAATATTTACTAGTACATATCAAAACTGAGTTACAAACCGTTTATTTCACTTTATAATAAATTAAACTAATACCATTGCATTAATACTCTTCCCCTGAAAGAAAATATTCCATTGTTTCAACATCTGGATTTAAAGGAATTGTCCTGATCCAATCTTACATTAAAAACGGTTGAAAAGGTAAAAGTTTGTATATAGTGTGATGATAAGTATTGACAGAAAACAACAATAGTTTGTAATCGATTTCCGATCGTCTGAAGTTCGGCAGGCGCATTCATGTTCGTTCAGAGAATGCTCTTATTCTGTCATTCACGTGATATTTCTGTGTTCTGTAAATGGCCATGGCAAACAAGCACATGAGGGCACTTTTTGTCAGGCTGCCAATTTGCGCCATAACGTGTGAGCCGCTCAGCGGACTTTCTAAGACCCTCAAACTGTAAAAAAACCTGTATATATTTGTAAAGCGCTTAGAGCTTTATAGTATAAGCGCTATATAAATACTGCATTATTATTACTATTATTATTATCATCATCATCATTATTATTATTACTAGCAGTAATCATAGATTAGTGAAGTGCATTCGATAGTTTAAAGGTTGGATAGGATGGCGATTTTTCTAGCACTGTGGTAGAGGAATTGAATTTAGTCTTGTGTAAAAACAGTTAACACAAACAAGAAGTCAAATAATAAACTGTTGTGTAATTTCATGGGAAGCTTACATGCCGTATTGGCTGAAACGACCCAGACCCACTCGGAGAAATCCAAAATGCCGTCGATTTGGATCAACCACAAAATCGAGATTTTTTCCGCCTGCTCAGGAAAGGAACTCAGACCCCCCTCGGAGAAATCCAAAATGCCGTCGATTTGGATCAACCACAAAATCGAGATTTTTTCCGCCTGCTCAGGAAAGGAACTCAGACCCCCTCGGAGAAATCCAAAATGCCGTCGATTTGGATCAACCACAAAATTAAGATTTTTTTCGCTTGCGCAAGATTATGATTGCGTTCTCCTAACGTCGAACGCAATTAATGTTATTATTATTATTATTATTATTATTATTATTATTATTATTATTATTATTATTATTATTATGTACAAGAGGTTGATCACGTGTACAGTAAATTAATCAATGAACAACAGTCAAGACACAACAGCTCCCTGACACAGTAACTTAGTTACTCCACGAGCTTAGGATACCTTTTATTTATAAAGATGTCTCAAAGTTAGTGCATGAGTTGTTATTGCGTTTTTACAGGATTCTGTTAACCAGTTTCAGAGGAAATCCGATCAACGTCACGATAATTTAGGCACTTTTTGCTCCAATAGCAGACATGGATAATGACGAAATCAACAAATTTAGAACACGTTAGACTAATCGTATAGTAACTGCAAGCCTCACAAAATCAAGATCATAGTCGGTTGACATGATTATGAACACTATTGGATTTTATGCCATTTTCCTTATAATTTGCTTGCAAACGAGAAGTGCAATAACCAAATAATGATAAATAAACGTGATGCAATTTAAAGAAAGAGTATTAAAAATAGTTGGACCTCTTATTGCCACGGAGACTGGAACGAGGAAGACGTCATCAATCTTATTAAGAGAATCAAGAGAATCTGGTAGTTCGATGTCATGTGACAAACGCTGAGGTGCGGAAGAGAGGGCTTGGTCCCAAGTGATGTATGACATGCGACAATTGGCGCTTTTTCCCCATGCACCATTCTTTCTGTTCAGAGTCGGGTACTGTACCGTGTACCCCTTTCCCCATGCACCATTCTTTCTGTTCAGAGTCGGGTACTGTACCGTGTACCCCTTTTCCCAATGCACTATTCTTTCTGTTCAGGGTCGGGTACTGTACCGTGTACCCCTTTCCCCAATGCACTATTCTTTCTGTTCAGGGTCGGGTACTGTACCGTGTACCCCTTTCAACATGCACCATTCTTTCTGTT